>LGRX02027125.1:0-11399 GCA_001247695.2 Cymbomonas tetramitiformis
GCACCTATGTGATCCGGGCGTGAGAGCAATGGCAGCAGCGATATCGCCACTGACAATGACTGCTAGACACAGTTTTTGCTACAAGGCTCACAGCGGCGTTGTGCGTCGCGTGTGGGAACTGCAGGTCCAATATGTGCGAGAAAAGATCTCGGAGATGTTGGTGCGGTGCCGGCGAGGAGGTCTGGAGGCGTTTCGTGACGGCTTTTGCGAGGCTATGGAAGCGCTGCAGCTTCATGAGCACGTGGTCAATCTGGGGTGGCGAGATCTCAAGCTGCTGGCCGAGGGCGAGGATCACATCAACGCAACGGACTTGAAGCAAGCGCTGGTGTTCACGGGGTATCCAGACGAGTGCAATATGGAGGCCCGGTTGGGTGCAGTCCTAGACTTGATGGAGGAGGGCGAGTTGCGCCAGTTTCTGTATGCAGTCACCGGATTCCACCATTTTCCAGCCGGAGGGCTTATGAACCCCAATGAACAGGTTGCCTCTCGTAACACGATCGAAGTTTGTTACCATCCGACATCCTTGATGATCAGATTCCATGTGTGTTTCTTCCGTTTGGATCTCCCATGTTACAACGGCCTCAGTGTTGGTGAGTTGCACACCAAGGTGACCGAGGCCGTGATTAACTCGATTGATACGGGCTTCCACATTGCCTGATTGTGGATCTCGGCAAGCCGTTGGTTCTACAATCGAGATGACGATGGCAAATGCCGCAAGTATGATTAGAGTATGGACCTAACGCTTCATTGCATAGCCAGCATGCCTTTACAACCAGGAGAGCGAGAAATTAATCTGCTGACTATCTCGATTGCAAGTACAAGTAATAGCAAATCGAGATGACCATGCATCATTTTCATCCCGCTAGTTGTTGGTGTGGGGATTGTGGTACCACGTTCAATACACAACAATAGTATTGCAAATATCACAATAGAAGTATTGGCATAACAGTGTTGTGAACGTTGGGAATGATTGCCCAAGTGCGCGGTCCGACTCGACTTGACAAGCTTGTGTTCCTGTTGCCAGGCATCGCATCGCAGATGGACTTCGGCAGGCGAATAATCAGTAGTGGCGGCATTATTCGTATGCATTCGGCGTATATGAAGTCCGTGCGCCGTACGCCATCTTATTCGGTTGCATATGAATCATGCTGCTCCATGGGTAGGGGCTATGCTTCACATATTGAGCGGCTTGCTGACCAAAGCTTCAAGAGAGAACTTAAACCATGTGTGAACATCGTGACACCTCAACATGGCGAAGTGCATGGACAGCCCACGTAGAGTGCCAATAATATCTGAAATCAGTATGCGCGTCTGATATTCGGCTTAATTGTCTGACCTGGTCGTCTGATGGGATCATACCAGTGTCGGACACATCACTACTAATCATCTGATACGACTGGTCTGATACGATCGTGTGATATAATCCGATTGTGTCTAATTGACAACCTTGGGACGTTCGGGGTTTAGGTTTAAGACTCTAAAACCTATTCCGCGTATCCGTTGATCACTCTTAAGTTTTGTACCTTCAATCAATAACTGTGTTATTCAACATCTGGTCCGGATATGTCACAACTATGGGATATATCACTAATATGTGCGCAACCATGCGCCTGAACTCGTCCACGATTAGTCGCAATACCATTGGTGGTGACAAATGCCCCTACGTTTCTAGACGCGTGCAATACATCGTATTGAACACATATTGCAGGCATATTGCACGCGTATTGACAATACATGTTCAATACAATACAAAATGTTACAATATGTGTGCAATATGCCTGCAAGCGCTCCAACATGTGTTCAACATAGTATTGAAATGAGCCCTCACGTATTGGAGACATATTGAAGTTCTGATGCAGAGAGTAATTTCAATATGCCTTCAACATATGATGTGTAGTGTAGGGTTGGAGACATGCACCATGCATGTCGCAAACACTATGAAGGCATGTTGCATGCTAGAGAGCCTGTGCTAGGATATGTGTGTGTCTTTGTGTG
The DNA here is from genome assembly GCA_001247695.2 of Cymbomonas tetramitiformis. NCBI lineage: Eukaryota > Viridiplantae > Chlorophyta > Pyramimonadophyceae > Pyramimonadales > Pyramimonadaceae > Cymbomonas > Cymbomonas tetramitiformis. The sequence continues at coordinate 1,996 of LGRX02027125.1, forward strand.
CGTGTGATATGCCTGTGCTAGGATATTTGTGTATCTCTTTGCGTGTGATATGCTTGTGCTAGAATATGTGTGTGCATGTTGTGTTATGCCTATGCTAGGATATGGGTGTATCTGTGTGCGTGTGCTATGCGTATGCCAAGATTTGTGTGTATATGTTTGTGCGTGTGTTATGCCTCTGCTGCCTCTTACATAGCAAAGGTATAACACACGCATAGAGAGGTGCACGCATATTTTGGTATACGCATAGCACACGCACACAAAGATACACACATATCCTCGCATAGGCATAACACAATAGGCACACACATATTCTAGCATAGGCCTCTTTTGCCTATGCTAGGATATGTGTGTATTTGTGTGCGTGTGCTAAGATATGTGCTGGAATATGTGTGTATATGTGTGTGCCTGTTGTGTTATTCCTATGCTAGGATATGCGTGTACCTCTCTGTGCGTGTGCTATGCCTGTGGTAGGATATATGTGTATCTCTATTCCACTGTTATGCCTGTGCTAGGATATGTGTGTATCTTTGTGTGTGTGTTATGCCTGTGATAGGATATGTGTGTATCTGCGTGCTGAGTGTTATGCGTGAGTGCTGGATAGGTGTGTATCTACGTGCTAGTGTTATGCGTGCTAGGATAGGTGTGTATCTGCAATGTGCTGACGTGTGTTATGCCTTTGCTAGGATATGTGAGTATCTTTGTGTGCGTGTGCGTGTGCTATGCCTGTGGTAGGATATATGTGTATCTTTGTGTGCTAGTGTTATGCCTTTGAACGATGGAATCGCCGGAATGAGACTGGCCCCAGTCTCATTCCAGTCTCATTTTTTTGGGGTCATTTTTTTTGTGGAATTTACACACATTTGATGCACTTAAACAAAAAATAACATTCTCGAATGCAAATTTTGAGAAATTTGATGTTTTTTGACGATTTAGTGTGTTTTTCTGCCACGCGAACTCAGAAAAATCACCAAAAATACGATTCTCGACGAAAAATCCCCAAAACTTTTTCAAGTATGTATTTCCAATATACTTTACATATGCTTGATGCATAACAATAAGAACTCCTTGGAAAATAACGGATTTTTTCAATTTCGACCACCCTAAGATGGGGAAATATCATTACGGGCCCAGTCGTATGGGAAATAACCCTGGAAATTGGGTGGTAAACTATATTGCAGGAGTTTAAAGCACAGTTGTTACGTTATTTTGATGGGTTTGAACTTGGTTACAAGTCCACAATCGCAAGTTGCACACAGGAATAGTTGGATGCATAATTTTGGTGACCGTTTTGGTCATTTTACCCCTCAAACCCTGAAAACCCTGAGCGCTGGAATTGTCCATGTGAAGTTAAGCAACATACTCAAGAGTTACACGGCGCGTTGTCACCGTTTCGAGTTTGTATTTCCTTATATCATACAAAGAAACCGCTCTAGCGAGCTGGGATTGAAACAGTATACACATGGTAGGAAGATCTGTAAAAAGAAGGACGCCATGTTCAGGGTAAACAAACTTGTAAAACAGATTCTACTCAGAGAACGGGTTGTCGGCAATAGTCTTTAAAAGCTCTTCCTTTTCAGGACCTGAAGGCATACCGCCCTCGGGCGGACAGATGCGCTCATCCCAGCAAGTCAGCATTTCCGCAGGGTTGAAGGGATGCCACGCCCTGTGCCGAACTCCTCTGCGCCTGAAAGCGTCTGCGATAAACAGCAAGTCCGTGTTCTTGAAAGTGCGCAGCTTGCGCTTGGAGGCCGGCGTAAGGTTCGCAGCGCGTGGAATCCAGAACTGCCAGTGTACCAAACGTTTCTCCAAATCCAAGTCCAAGACCTCAACATAGTGCATGGGAAGTGAAACCTTCCCACGTGCCAGTGGAACCGTAAACCAGCACTCGTCGGCGGGGTTGTTTTCACCTGCAGCGGTGACAGCAAACGTTTTTGGAACAGCAGTTATCATTTCGAAGGTGTAGTCTGCCGGGAGAAAACGAGCCACAGCACGTTGCGCCAACGGCATGACGTCCTCGTCTGATGAGTCCGACTTCACAGAAACTGCTGGAGCAGTTACGGGCCTTGCTGCTCGCTGAAGTAAAGGCATGTCGTCATACGAGTCCGACTCACTCTTCTCGGGCGATTCCTGAAATAGACAGCGGCCATTGTTGGCAGAACGTGTCCTGGCCTTCCGTTGAGGAGGGGAAAAGGTGGGAGACGCTGTCGTAGGGGGAGAACCTCGTGGTCGTTTAGGATCACCTGCTTCCACCTGCCCAACTTTGCGAGTCTTGACACTGTCTTGGACAGGGGAGGAAGGAGGGGACGATGGGTATACACGCTTAATGCCAGCGGCAGCATTAGCGCGCATGCCGGCACCTCTCCCAACTGCAGCTTGACTGTTGGGGACAGTTGATCTCCCCCCACGTCCTTTGCCACGACCTTTCCTTGCACCTGCTTCAGCAACTGTTGCTTGACTGTCGGGGCCAGTTGATCTCCCCCGCGTCCTTTGCGCCGACCTGCACCTGCTTCAGCGCAACTGCAGGACCGTCGGGGCCAGTTGTTTCTCCCCACGTCCCTTGCGCCTCTCCGACCTTTCCCTGCCACTTCAGCAACTGTTGCTTGACCGTCGGGGCCAGTTGTTCTCCCCCCATGTCTCTTGCCTCGACCTTCACCTCCGTTGTCGTCGGAAACCGGTCTCGCGCTTCCTGCATTTGAACGCTGACCGCGACGCCCCTTTTCCTGATGTTCCTTGCGCGCTGCGGCGGTCGCATTGAACAAACGTGGGGCCAACTCTGCAGCCAGCCCCGCACCGTCGAGCCCCATATGCTGCAACACCGCCTTAAGCTCGCCCTTATTGTACCTGAATAATAAGGAACAGAATGAGGAACGCTTTGGTCAGTCAATGGGCAGCGTGCTTGATGGCGGTTCATATCATGTACTTATTAAAGGAAGTGACTATTGTAGAACTCACCAGAAAGAAATATCTTCAACTCGACGTGCTTCTTGCTCACATCTTTTCGTTATTTTGGGAATGTCCACTGGCAGATCCTCGACCATCACATTTCTGCCGTCTGCAATGGTTTCCAACTCTGGTTGAGGTTCAGTTGTTGCGGGGTCGGACGCCTCGGTCGTGTTCTGGTGCCAAGCGTTGCTCAGCAGCAACTTCAAGTCCAAGGGTTGCTGCTGATCAAACTTCGGGCGCTTCCAGGTGTCGTAGTCGGAAGCTTTCTGTGGTAAAGGAAAATACCCACATAGATGTTCTTGTTGCTCATGAGAGATACGGTCGACACCATGATCACATAGCCGCTGAAACGCATTCAGGGTGGCTGCCTCCTCCTTCGCTGGAAGCAGCTGCACTTCCTGCAAGGGTGGAGAGCTGTCAATGTCGGGATAGCTGTTCATTACTTCCAGACCTTTGGTCAAGTCCTCGTCTACGCCTTTGGGAAGACATGGCTTAATATGGTCCCCCCCCTTTGTACTTCATGCGAACTACGCCATGCTCGTCCTTTTGGAATTCCACGTAATGCACGTCGCGCACCATACCTCCATATCCCGTGAGGTTCCAGTTCAGATGCGGCTTCAACCACTTTTTGAAGTCCAGCTGCTGACCCTGAACTTGTACCAGCTTCAAGAACTTCGTTATTTACCGGCCACGATACAAGCCAGCTGATATAGTCTTCGAGTAAGACGAGCCATCGGCCTGCTTTTGTAGCATCCTTACCGAATATGTACATCTTCATCAAACCGAACCAGCCATCAACATCGTTGTGGGTGTGTCCAACCATCAGGCGATGCAACACGAGGTTGTGGTAGATGCCATAATGAACCAGCAGGGCGCAAAAGCCGAACGTGTAGCGATTCCAGTTTTCAGAGCCTCCGTCAACTTGAAGATGCAACGTCTTCCTGAAGAACCGTTTGCCACTATGCCCAAAAGCCAGGAGCACAAGCAGGTTGGTAAAGGAAGTCAGCATCATGTTCGCGCCTTTGGGTTGGCTCCAAGGAAAACTCAGATTGAAGAGCAACATGCAACCATGTAGTATAGTGAGCTGCAGATGCAAGTTGAAGAAATTCTGTTTCTTCTCGTTGATGTGTTTCACTTGATGAGGGGCGTGAGGCACCACGGTATTCTTGTTTGCCGCCCCGTCAAGGGCGATGGAGTCGATCTCCCCAAGAGGATCAGCGCTTTCTCTCCTGCGTGCGTCGTAGCAGTTGCGTTGATACTTGTGCGTGTCGCTGTGTGATTCCTTCAGGTTAGTCAACTCCTTCCAAGCGTCATGGTCTGGGTCGGAAGCCTGCAACTTAGCCCAACGCGCGTCAAGGTTGTCGCAGATCGAACACATGCCTGACACTTCGACCTTCTTCCGAATACGGATTTTCAGTTCGTTCTTGACCAAGTGCCTGCAGTATTTCCGGAAGGTCTTATTCACGACAAGGACCGGTTCCGCCACCAGGCGTCGGTAATTAATATACTCGACGTCGTAATCCAGCGGCTTGATCTGTAGCGACCCATTGGTTGGCATGTCTTGTGGAAGACCTTTTAACATGTGAACCATAGCCCAGTCCTTAAAAGCGTCGTAACAAGGACCGAACGGCGTTTTGGGGATCTTTTTCTCTTGAAAAACCGTCGTCTTCGGAATCATACCACCCATTGCTAGGGCAGCCTTCTGATACCGAAAGAATGTAGCACGTGGCAAGCCCCATAAGTTGCGGAAAGTGACTGCGCATACCCTCTTGTCACCGAACTTGAACGGGGTGCTGATACAAGGGATGCAACGCTCTCCTGTTTTGGAGTCCCGCACGACTGCATCAGCAATAGTGGAAGTCAGCACAGAAGTGAGCTCTCTCTGAGATAGAAGATTCTTATGATTATAGTTTCTTTCGTAGGAAGCGTACGCAAACTGACGATCGCATCTCTCAGAGCATCCGCATGAATATTCAGCCGAGCAAAACGTGGCGATATTGTTTCGCTGTTTTTGTCAAGCTGCTTTCTGGAGGGTCTCTTTTTGCGGGACTCCATGTTTTGAGCAGAACAAAAAATACTTACCTGAGTCGGGTAAACCGCTTTAGGTGTTTCTGTTTCGTGACATTGGTGACGAATTGTTCAGGAATTCTTTCAGGGCCGCAGAGCCCTTGACGAATTCTGAGAATTCGTCACGGGCGCTGGGGCCCCGCTCGACGAATTCTCAGAATTCGTCACGGGCGCTGGGGCCCCGCTCGACGAATTCTCAGAATTCGTCACGGGCGCTGATGCCCCGCTCGACGAATTCTCAGAATTCGTCACGGGCGCTGGGGCCCCGCTCGACGAATTCTCAGAATTCGTCACGGGCGCTGGGGCCCCGCTCGACGAATTCTCAGAATTCGTCACGGGCGCTGGGGCCCCGCTCGACGAATTCTCAGAATTCGTCACGGGCGCTGATGCCCCGCTCGACGAATTCTCAGAATTCGTCACGGGCGCTGATGCCCCGCTCGACGAATTCTCAGAATTCGTCACGGGCGCTGGGGCCCCGCTCGACGAATTCTCAGAATTCGTCACGGGCGCTGGGGCCCCGCTCGACGAATTCTCAGAATTCGTCACGGGCGCTGATGCCCCGCTCGACGAATTCTCAGAATTCGTCACGGGCGCTGGGGCCCCGCTCGACGAATTCTCAGAATTCGTCACGGGCGCTGGGGCCCCGCTCGACGAATTCTCAGAATTCGTCACGGGCGCTGGGGCCCCGCTCGACGAATTCTCAGAATTCGTCGAGGACTTTGGTAGATTGTTACCACCTTGACACAATCTTGCGGTTTTCGTCACCGGTGCCCAGGTAGTTTTTAAACAATTTATTGTCTGGGTACCGGTGACGAAAATTCGCAAGATTTCACTTTATATTCTGCACTTTCGTGTTCAACAATAATGGGTTTAACTTCCGTACAAGAACTGTTGGATAGGGCCCTTCCCGATTTGGAGAAGATATTAGAAACTCAGCTCAAAAACGAGGGCAAGTGTATCGTTCCTTCTTATGACGATGCGGCAGATGTGAGCGAAATTATTCTAACATGGGATAACTACGAATTAAAAGGCCCCTTGTGGAAACACATTCTAGAGAATAAGCTTTTTACAGATGACTCAATTTTAAGGGTAACTGAAAAAATGGAGGAATATTGTGTTGGTTCTGGTGGCAATGCCTCTCCCAGCCCCGCAAAAAAAGCACCCGATCCTCCGGTTACAGCAGAAGAAGCACATGCGGCGCAAAACCTCGCAGAAGAGATGCAAGCCGCAAAGGATTTGTTGCCTTTCGAGGAGGACGGCAACCCCTTGGATCAGTTGCAGGTCCACGCTGAATTAGATGCGTTCAGCGTGGACCTTGTTTCGCTGGGTCTGATCACCTGCCAGGAGCTGGTAAAGGTCACGGCCGATGGGTGGGAGTACGTGCTTTTGGGGCAGTGCTTAGACCAGGGCGGTCTGAAGGATGGGGACGGCAAGCCCGTAATCATACATGCAGACTTCGGACTGGAAAATGGCTGTGGGAAAGAGCTCCTGCTGAAATGCTTGGAGGACGGGTCCAAATATAATGTTTTTGAAAGCAAACTATACAAGGCGGACGAAAAAACATCGTCAGTAATATGCTGACGTTGTGCCAGGAGCGGTACGGGCCCCAACCCGGGGAGGAGGACACACGCGTCATCGTGGACGCACCCCACCAGGTCGACGAGGATGACGACGCCGTCTTGGAGCAGCCTAGGTCGAAGGCAAGGGAGGGTAGAAAATTGTTTCTGCTTGAGTTTGAGGAGGTCAACAGCCTAGGGTTGCCTCTGTTAGTGAGACTGGCGTGGCTCAAGCAGATCTGGACGCCTCCTGCGTCCGGGCATGCGGTTGCGGATCGCGTGGTGATCTTCAACCTACGAAAACCAGGCAATCCAGGTGTCTTCCCCACCTTTGGGGATGCAATCGCGTACCTCACCTGCCAGCACGGGGACGTGAAGGACATCACCTTCGTGTTCCGTGAGGATGAAGATGTTCGAGCAGCGGTCGACTTTCAAGTCGTACGGGGTCCATCTGCGGATGACCCCGAATATCTTTCCTTCGACGAGATGGCGCAGGAAGATAGTTTGAACGTGCATCGTACCAACGTCAAGAACGCGCGAACGGAGTTGGTGCCGCGTTTGGTGAACGGGAAACAGCCGGTAAGCGACCGGCCTGCCTTTGAAAACCACTTTGTTTGCTTTTATTTGGCCTGTAACTTTCCTTTATTTCGAAATGGTGGCTTCTACAGGTGTACGTCTACCTCGAGGCCCAGTTCACCCGGGAGAAGAAACTTACGTATCGCATGCCCTTGGTACAGGGCATGCAAGTAGAAACAGTGATGGACCTTGGGCAGGAGGCTGGTCTTGATCTACACGGCGCCACAATCCGGTTCGGTTGCGCCAACTTGAGCCAAGGCAGCTCGGGTCAGTGGCATGCCACTTTGTTGAGCGAGAAGCATGACGGGAACATGGCCGAATACGTCATGTTTCAAACCCCTCTGCTTCAGACCCGACATGTCACGCTCAAGCGGGAGGAGCACTTTTGCGACAGATACCCGTTTCTGCAGCTGCAGAGCAACAAGGTGTACGCCCACGACATCCGCCTGCCCGATTATGCAGACGGCGACCTCAAAACGTTACCCACGAAGCTGCCCTTTGCCGATGGGGAAATAGCCGAGGAGGCCGAGAGGTATCAAGGCTTTAAGCAGGTATTGGCTTTTGCCTGGGAAAAGATCGCGGCCGAGGAGCAGAGGCGCTCGGAGCTGCCAGGTGGGGCGAGGACAGCGGCAAAGGTTGGCGACACCAACTACTGGACTCTCGCCTCCTCCAACTTCTCAGCGGGGCTCACCTTCCGTTTGGTGGGCACGGTGACGGCATATGTCATGTCAAGTGGTGCACCGTTGCAGCTCTCGGACAGTACTCCTTACGCGAAGCAGAAAGTACCCGGCAACCATGCAGGTGAAGGTAGCAAGAACCCGAAGGGGATTCGGAAAGCAGTTTCCAAGGCCAAGGGGAAGGGTGCAAGTGGAGCTGTTGGCGAGGCCAAGGGGAAGGGTGCAAGCGGAGCTGTTGGCGAGGCCAAGGGGAAGGGTGCACGCGGAGCTGTTGGCGATGATTTCGGCAGTGGCACGAGGAAACGAAAGCTGTCATCGCCACCAAAGCCAGCAGCAGAGACCAAAAGGAAACGGACTTCCTCTTGTCGGCCGCCGGTGACCTTACGGCAGAAACTGGACCTTACGGACAGCGAAAAGACTAACGATCCTGAGTTGGACCTTGAAGAAGTACTGCACGGTTCCTTTGGGGTGCAAAACGAAGTGCAGGAGCCTTCTCAGAGCATCGTTCAAGAAAGCCAGTCTGAGGAAGAGGATGACCTCCCAAAGCGGCGAGACAGACCTCTTTCCAAAAAGAAGAAGGTCCAGGACATGGTACTTATGGCCCCCTTTTCCCTATTTTGGTGTATTGATTAAGTTTTGACCAGACTGTTGACTGACAAACCTGCACATGCTCACAGGACGCCAAGATGAAGAAGTACATGGCGGACCTGTTCTTGAGGCTGACGTCCGAAAGCGTGCGGAACGCTAATGCCAGGAACACCGACTCCGACGCCGACAGACAAAACCTTGAAGAGTTGAAACGTGCTCGTGACCAGTCCGAGATTGAGGTTGCCAACCTTGCCAAGGAAAACGAGCGCCTTCAGAAGGCTCTGGAGGAGTCGAAGTTGGAGAGTAAGAAGGCCTTGGAGGAGCAGGGGAAGCAAGCAAGGCTTCGGGAGCAGGAATTGCGCAAAGACCAGGACGCACGCAACCAGGAGGCCAAGGAGCTCCAAGCAGCGCTGTTGCAAAGGCAAGATGCCATTGAGAACAAGCACCTGCAGCATCAGGTGCAGCTGACGGACAAACACGTCGTTGCTCAGCAGCAACTCTCCGAGGCTTCCAACAAGACGATCGACACGTTCAAAAACGCCCTCAACGAACAGTCACAGAAAGCCGTCCAGTATCTGAAGGAGCAGATGGCCATCGAACGGGAAAGCCATAAGAACAGCGAGAGGTACACCCAGGAGATCGCCATGCAGCTCATCTCGGTAAGGTTTCCTTCTTGTTTAGAATATAACGTTTTTATATTGTTTTGTTTTTTCTATTTATGTCCCTCGCAGTTCCGAAACCTGGCACACTACTGACCCATCTCTAATGGGGCTTTTCGCAGGCTTTGATGCCCGGAGGCCAAGCTGGCCCTCTCCAAGGTCTTCAGGGCTCATCGCAGCAGCCGATGCCCGTGGCGTTGGACGCCCAAGGTACACCAGGAGTGCCTGTGGGACAGCCAAGGCTGGTACCTGACAGGCAAAGAGCGGCCGGGGTAGAGGCACAGAAGCTCGTCATTGCTTTGAAGGAGCAGAGCACAACCGCCGCCCTCGACGCAAGC
>LGRX02027126.1:0-18744 GCA_001247695.2 Cymbomonas tetramitiformis
ACCATCTAAGATTCAATCGGACGATAACCTGATTTTTGGTGGGAATCTAAAACATCATTGGCTCTAATTTTTCGAACCAATACCTGACCTGAATGGAAGATCGGGTATGAAAAAGTTACGAATTTAATGAAGTACTGTGAATATGATTGGTCAGATGAGCAGCGTCTGTGAGCTCCTCGCCGACACGATGCGGCAGATCGGCATTTTTGAATCGGAAGGCTCAAAAAGAGCATATTAGGCGGCTTAATAATATAGATATTTTATGTACAAATTGGCCACTTTTGAGGACTCCTACAACATCTTTTTAGCAACTACAACCAGCGCACCTTACTGGACGCGCTATTCCGTGGATATTCGCCCTCTATTAGCACTCAATATCCACGCGTGTGCCGGAGTGTCACTGGTGTCGTCTTGAGGGTATAACCAGAGCCGCGAAGTACCGAGCTGTACGTGTTTGTATTGACCAATTCGTGGAGGAGTTCGCCTGCCTGGAGTGTGTACACACTTTCTCGCTTGACCTTCTAGCTCGCCAATACCAGTCTGGGCCACCATATCACTGCACCTGGGAACTACTTTAGGGGGGGCGAACATTGCTTTGGGGGAGAGGGCCCAATTCCGGACAAGGATTCTGCCCCCCTAGCAGCACATCTTAACGTCTAGGGGGCTAACCCACCCCCTAGCAGTTTACCCCTAAGAGTTCCCTTACGCCTTTTTCAAGGCTTACTTTCTTCGCCACTTTCCAAGGCACTTGCACATTTCATAGGCGCGCATTTCATATCTCTGATCGATCTGTCCCATGTCGGCTGGCATATCATCATCTGCCACCTATACAAATCCTAATCAGAGAATCTGCATTTGGACAATCCTAATCAAGACAGTTGATTTCATTGTCCCTTGTTGGCCTTTGCCTTCTTCCTACGAGGAGCCACGTCCTGCGCACTTCTTCATCATCACTGTCACTGCCTCGGGTACATTCCAAATAAGCTATGTGCTCAGCTGTCCAACAGGCAGGATATTTCCTGGGTTGCCTCTTCGTCACCTCGGACACCCCAGCATTATTTTCACTCATTGAAGTCAATCCAATATCTGGCCCAGATGGTTCCTTCGGTTGTACTTGAACAGTCTCCACCACAGAGGCTGGAGCATCCTCAGTTATGGCCTCAGACTTCTGCTCGGTGATAGGCGGATCCTCTGGCTGAACGGGTGAGGTCGGGGAGGTGCCCTTTGGCGCCCAGATAAGTTCATCCTTGTCATCCATGATCAGCTGCAGTCCCAGTCTCTTCAACCTTCGAGCTTCAGCCTGTTCCTCAGCATCGTCAGCTACCAAGTCACCGAACTCGCTGACGTCATCCTCAGTGTCATCATATTCAGGCGAGTCAGGCACCCATTTCGGACTGGCAGTATCCATGTCATGCTTACTGTCCGTGACACCCGCGTCATCATTGTCATCCGAATCTGGTAGCTTTTCCTTACTCCAGGTCACAGCACCTGTACCCGAATCGTCACTGTTCGTAGGCGTCGCATTCTTAGGCCCAGTGTATGGAATCCCGCGATACTCATACTCGTCAGTCACCCTCGCCTTCTCCCAGAACGCATTACTGAGCGGTAATGAAAATGGCGCTACAGGCTCCTTCGCTGAAGTGGCGTCTTGCAGAAACCAGCCACCGCCCCTCTTACGCTCCCAGCGGCGTAGCGCTCCAGAAGGGTGGACGATAATATGCTGCCAGCTATAATCGAGACCAGGCTTTCGCTCCCCATAGTACGCAGTCAATGGCTCGGGAGTCCCCTTCCGAGCCCATTTCCATCTCACTGCCCCACTGGGCATAAATACAATATACCAATCGAATGGCTTGACATGGCCAGTGTTCCCTGGCACAACGCCTCCCCTCTTAGCTTGTTAGTACAAAGAGATGATAAATCAGGGTCATTTGTACAGCAGCTAAGATCCAGACACAGATCAGCCATGCGTATGTATGCGTGATATGCTTTTCTGATCGAACAGGTGCTCGAAGAGTTGGCGAAGCAATCCCGAGGGCAGAGGGTATACAGCAGCGGAGACTCCCGCTCCTTGTTGCCCAGGATGAGGCCCCAGTTGAGCAGTTTCCGGATGTGATCCCAGAGTCTGTTGGTGAAGACAAGGAGTATCCATCGTACAGTATCGCAGGTCCACCGGAGGAGGCGACTGCGTCCAGATGCAAGTAGGCTTGCGGTAGCCAGTGCCATACATACAGTAAGAGCAATATAACGGAGTAGGTAAACTGCGGGCTACGGGTCGAAATCGCAGCGCAAAGGGAAACCTGCCCATCGGATTCTCCATGAACCAATGCTTGGGTTGGAGAAAATCGAGAATTTGAAGCGTACGGCGTACACAGGCATCCGCCTGTCGCAGTTGTCGCACCCCAGTAGTCTTGACCTGACTATATTCTGTGCACGGTGGGCTAGCCCAAATGACGTCAAAGTAACCAGGAGCGTAACGCTTGAAGTCCCAGTCGTGTACCTTCTCAGCGTAGGTAGGTTGCCAGCGAGGATCATGATCTACGGTGACCACGGTGCTATTCGGATAACATGACAGGAAACTTCTCTCCGCACTACCTGTACCACTGAAAAGTACCAGCAGTCGTAGCTCGCGTGACGAGACCACAGAGTCCAGAAGAGCCAGATGCGTCACAAAGGCGTCAGAGGAGCGACAGTATTGTTCCCAAGGTAGGCAATTGTCCAGAGAAGTGGGTTCCCCTCAGGGCATATATCTTACCGTGGCGGGCCGGCCCGGGGCCGTAGCGTGTCACGCCGGGCCGAAAGCGGGCCGGGATTGGATCCGGCTGCGGGCCGTAGACGAACAGTGAAAATCTCAAAATTTTACGTAAAATTTTCGATTTTCATGATATTCCCATACTTAAAATTGGAAAAATTGCAAAAGCTTCATCCGCGGTGCGGTATTCCTTGAGGCGATGCTGCGCAAAGACGTCGTGGATACGCCATTTAGGGGGCAACTTGAGCCGATAAGCCGCCGGGGCGCCTCTGTCAATTTCGGGTAGCTCTCGCTGCTGCTCACTGATGAAGAACCTCTCGGTGATGGGTAAGGGCCCGTGCCAGGAATTTGCCCGACAAGTCTTCCTGGTGCCTCCCGGAAATTGCATGGTCACAACCAGCCCACATCTTTGCTTCGTCCTCCCCTCTTTCTCCACCGGGTAAAGGGAAGGTAGCAAGCTTCAGTATACCGATGCCGTGGATCACCGTGCAGACCTATCGAGGAAATTTATTCTCAGAATATTTCGAGTAACGTCGTGTTATTTTGGAAATTGCATGTAAAAACAAACCATACCTGCTCAACTGCTGAACTCTTCACACAACTATGCCCCGCATCTGAGTAACATGCTGCGGTGTTGAAGGGAGGTTTGCCGATGCGCCGGTCCATCATCAACATGATTTCAGCCGGACACCATGGCATTTCCAGAGGAGACATGAAGAACTTGAGGGGATGGCGGTCGAAGTGGAAGACCCTCAAGTTCTTCTTCTTCAAAATACGATCCAGTTCTCCCCACTCGATGTCCGCATCCTTCTGCATGGGGCGCTTCCGGGTGTTCGCCTTGGCTTTATTAACCCCTAAACTGCGGAAGGAATTTTGGGGTTTTGAAATTTCGGATTTATTTACAATAACTTTGGCACAAGGGTCCTGCCTCAGCTTTTAAAAATAGTGTCGGAAAGGTCTTCTCAAGGCGAATCGCACGCAAACGTTGAAAATGCATGACACTTGACACCGATGACGTGATTGTCAACTGAAAAATGTTGATGGATGTGCACATCGTTAACAATTTAAGCCCTAATATTGACCCTAGACCTCCGGGTATAATCTTACAAAGTGCTCAACATGCGGTTAGGGCTACTTATATTGTTAGGGGTGTGTAACACTATGGCAGATGTGCCCTAGATGTACCTCATTATGGTCAAGCTAAAATAGAGTGGGTCTCGGCAAATATTAAGAGTATCGTCGCAAAATGGTTGCTCCCAAGTGCATGGCTGCATGCGGCTCGATGAGAGCTTTTCAAAACTGTCTTCAAAAGTGAATTTGAGTTATTTGTCGCCGAGATCAGTTTTGAGTGTTTGATGAGCTAGCTCATCACGTAGCAGTTTAGGGGTTAAGGACTTCCTCTTTGACTGCACGTTGGTCTTGAACCTCCCTCGCAACCTTGAAGACATCTTCCAGGGACCCTTCGTCAGAGGAAAGCATTTTCTGGAAGGCTTCCATTGTCGCGGCAGCTTTGAGTTTTTCTCCACTAGCGTTCCCAAAAATCGGCACGACTTTCGCAATCGCTTCCTGCGTGTCGGGTGAAAGAGTTGCTTTCCCTTTTTTCTGCACAGGAGTGCAAGTGTGTACACCCTTGTGCTCGAAAAATAGCAAACAACCTGTTACGTCATCCAGGTCGAGCGACACGTGCAGCGGTGGCACGAGCGGAACAAGCAACGTACTCGGTAGGGGTCTGGCACTTGGGGCAAGCCGGGCCATACACCTGTAAAGCACGAAGTTTATTTCAGGAAGCTACCCGAGCTATCGGTGGAAACAAAGGTTTGCGTTTCACAAAAACAGAAATATATACCATGTGTCCAAGGAAGTCCTCCTCGTTTTTACCGGTCGTTCGCGACATTCGCTTCACGAAGTGTTTGCCTCCAACTTGAAAGAACACACACTCCTCGTCTTTACAGACATATTCACCCAGGCAGTGCATTGAACGAGCCAGAACATTCTGTTTACCGTAAATGTCGCTCAGTCCCTTCCAAGTAGCCAGCCTCAGACCAAGTCCGGTTGTTCACGAAGAAATCGAGTTGACGTAAAGGTATACCTTTCCTCCCTCCAGTGAGCTCGCCTTTGAAGTGCGTACCGAAAAGTTTCGAGCCGTCAACGTCTAGTGGGACTTTAGAGGTGTGCGAAACTCCAACTGGCCAGATAATTTTCGCGGACACATTGTTGGTACTGGCTGCGTCGTTTTTGAAAGGTTCCGAAGTACAACTTGCCTTTGAACTCTCGCCAGTGATTCTAAAGTTTACAGAATCGGAGTCGCTGTCTGAGTCTGACTCGGACACGCGTTCAGGCATGATTTCTTCCTCTGGTTCCGAAAACTCGATAAAAATTTGGTAAAGGTGTTCTGGAACAATGGGGAACAAGTCAACACTGACGAATATTTCGTCGGTGTTCATGTTCATCAAGGTGTAACTTTGTTCATCAGAGATTTTGAAAACCTTTCGAAGCACCTGTCCAACCGCGTAGGGCTCGCCTTTTGCAAAAGAAATCGGAACTTCGGAGATAGTTTGTTCCCCATCTTTGTTAAAGACGACGTTAAAAAATTGTTTTGACATGTCTTACCTACATATTTCTACTTGCTTAACGCGAAAACAGAAGGATTTAAGATAAAACAGCGACCCTAAGTCTTTATAGAACGCACACAAAAATAACACACCACCGGCGTAAGTCTGAAAAAGATTAATAAGTATAAAATAATTCAGTAAAAATATTTATTTGGAAAATAATATCTCAAAAAATCGAACTTTGAAAACAAATCTTTAAAAATAATCTATTTTTTATTCACTAAAAACAAATTAAAAATCAATTTTCTCACAGAGCCTCGCGCCGTCACGCTAAGTAGAGTTGCGTCGCAAGTTTTCCTCCAGGAAGTGTGACAGCCTGTAAGTCTGTAGACTGTATATTTTCACGTTTCAACTTACTTTAATTTCTTAGTTAAAAAACCGTCAGCCTCACCTTCTCCTGAAAACATGGGTCCCAAGAAAAATAAACAAAGCGTAGCGATTCCCGAACGAAGTTCCGTGCGCCACAATTACCAAGAGATCTTTGACTCTCACTTTGTCGAACTCAAGCCAGAAGTTAAGCTGGAAGATTGCTGGTTCGGTGACAACCCGCGTGGGGACGAGAACGACGGCGAAGCTGTTAAAGCTTCTCACGCGCAGCATGGAAAGCTCCGGGACGAACCAGCGATGCTCTGGGCGGAGTTGCCTTCAAAGCGGCCGCCCCACTACGAGCATGTACCGAAACGGTAAGGTTTCCAATAATGCTCTTGCGAATTTAGAAGCTAGCTCTGTTTTGACATTAATGTCAAAAAGCTTCGAGCTGTACAGTTTTGCCTGTTAAATGCGCCAAGAGCTAACGTTTTGACATTAATGTACAGTTTTGCCGATTAAATGCACTAAGAGCTAACGTTTTGACATTAATGTCAAAAGTTTCGAGCTATACGATTTACTGTTAAATGCGCTAGAGCTAACGTTTTGACATTAATGTCAAAAAGCTTCAGCTATGCGGTTTGCGATTAAATGCGCCAAGAGCTAACGTTTTGACATTAATGTCAAAAAGCTTCGAGTTGTCTGATTTTACTGATAAATACGCCAAGAGCTAACGTTTTAACATTAATGTCGAAAAGCATCGTATGTTTTGCCAGTTAAATTTGCCAGTTAAATGCGCCAAGAGCTAACGTTTTGACATTAATGTCAAAAAGCTTCGAGCTGCACAGTTTTGCTTGTTAAATGCGCCAAGAGCTAACGTTTTGACATTAATGTCAAAATGCTCCCTGCTTTACAGTTTTGCTCGTGTTTTGTCAGTAATGTCAAAAAGCTTCGAGCTGAAAAGTTTTGTTTGCAGGTCTGAAAGTTTTGATTCTTCAAAGAGTCGACAAGAGAGTTGTGACTTTATAGTTGATCCTTCGTCAGAACATGAGTCGGACTCGTGCCAGCCCAAGCAGAGGGATGGTCGGTACAACTGTGCCGACGCGGCGATTGCACGTAGGAGACTCAAGAATAAGTCAAATGCCGAACGTGCTGCGAAGAAGCGCAGGGGCAACTGTCCGCTTTGGATGCTAGACTCACAATGGTAAATATATGCTTAGCTAGCAAATTAGGTAGAGTAAAAACATATCATATTTTATACAATATTCTTTACTCTAGCCTTTGTTGTGATTTGCTTTTGTGTTGTTTTGAAAAATAGTTTGTTGCCTTTCAGTTACAAGTACGTTTGTGTTGACGGTCATGGCCGCAATGCGTTCTACGCACATGCTTACGCGCATGGCTGCCAGTTGCGGCAAAAAGCGGTTGAAGCGGGTAATGAAATGTTTCTCACCCACAACGCCAACATCCTGGATGAGAACCTCACCCTTGATGAGATCACCACCTTGGCAGTCGCCAAGATCTCGGTTAAAGACTCCGGGTCCAAGACCCGGACGTTTTTTCAAGACTACTCGATGTTCAAGTGAGTTGATCCTTTTCTACTTTAATTCTAAACTCAAGTTTAACTACTGCGAGTTTTGAGTTTGTACTCATATTTTTTCAGATGGAACATCTTAGCTTTTCAAAAAAGCACAACAAAGAAGAAAGTAAAGTCAACGGACCTACTGGCTCAGTACCAAAGTGCTGAGTTCGATCAACGTTTTTTTACGAGGCTTCTCCGCATCGTGGAGTACCTCCAAGACAAGCTCAAGATCGAGGAGATCATCCGCCAGTGCAGCAATGCTCTTGGCAAAGGTTGTTGCTTGAACTTTGACTCCTTGTACAACAACAAGGAGTTGGAGAGGTTCAACGCGGTCCAGCAATTGCAAGTCTTCGAGGAGTGCTTGAAGAGCCTGCCTTTCGTTGAAAACACCCAGGGTGGAGGTGTTAGAAAGATCACTGACGCGAAGAAGTTGAAGGCCGTGGAGACAAGTCCGAAACCAACACGTGTGATTACATCTCCACGGTCCTTCACAGATTGCTGCACGGCGTTCTGGATGAGGTCCCTCACAATCGACCACATCAATTCCATGGGCGGGAAGGTAATGGACTCTGAGAAAGCGGCCCAATGGCTGGAAAGTAAGCCTTAACCAGGGAAAGCTCGACCACATTCTCTTGGGAGAGGTACATAGAGCTCTGGAATCTTATTCTTCTTCTACTGCACTCTTGCTAGACGTTTCTTGAAAAATACCCCACACTCGTTTCAGGCTGACAATCTGAAGGCGCCATCGGCGGTGAATGCCGGCCGCCTTGCTGGAAAGGAGGACCTTTACATGAAGAAGGCTGTGAAGAGGTACATCGATCACTGCCGATGGAAGGAGGTCAGCGAGGTGTCGACAAAAGCCGAAGACGACGATGAGGTTGAAGGTGCGGGGGATGAAAGTGGTGATGAGATGGAGGTGGACGACTTTGCTCTTTCTGAAGAAGAGGATGAGGCACGGGACGCCCGACTCCAAAGGAAGGAGGAACGTAGGAAACTCGAGGAGTTCGAGGCTCGCGCGGAATTACTTACCAGGGTCCCTACAAAATAGGGATTATTCCAAAGGCTTGGACGGCACCATTCCGGGCGCCCGGAACCGTCCTGAAAATATTTGGTAAAATTCCAAGCCTTTGGAAACCGCCGGGAATTACAAGGTGAAGCTTTGGGTTTTTCCCTAGGAGTCCTATGGGGTTCCAAGCCGACGGTCCTACGGGGTTCCAAGGGGCTGGACCAAAATTTGTTAGTCCAATGGGTCCTGGTCGATTCCAAGCCGTTGGACCTATGTCCTCGGATTACGTATGACCGAAGTCGTCGGTCCAAGGCGGTTCCAACGGTTTGGAATTCATTTTAGACAATTCCAAGCCTTTGGAACTTTCCAGTCTGAGGTCGGCAGTCTGAAATCGGAGGTTCAACGGCTTGGAACCCCATTGGACCGGTCTCCGCGCAGCACGGGCGTGGTTTCAAAAGATTCCAAGCCTTTGGAACTTGCTAGTACGAGTAATGAAGCTCGAACCCGGAGGCTCAACGGCTTGGAACCCCATTGGACCGGTCTCAGCGCAGCACGTGCGAGGGTTTCAAAAGATTCCAAGCCCTTGGACCTTGTTAGTACGAGGAATGAAGCTCAAACCCGGAGGCTCAACGGCTTGGAACCCCATAGGATCGGTCTCTGCGCAGCACGGGCGTGGGTTTCAAAAAATTCCAAGCCCTTGGACCTTGTTAGTACGAGGAATGAAGCTCGAGCCCGGAGGCTCCACGGCTTGGAACCCCATAGGACCGGTCTCTGCGCAGCACGAGCGTGGGTTTCAAAAGATTCCAAGCCCTTGGAACCCCATAGGCCCAGTCTCTGGGCAACACGGGAGCGTGTTCCGAAATTCCAAGCCCTTGGAACTTCCCGATCTGAGAGCGGAACGCTATGAGCAAGTGCTTGACATATAGAACGATAATTCTCTGGACCGATCATTCTTGCTACGTGCAGTTCAAGACCGTCCAAGCCTTTGGAACGATTATGGAAGTGATATCTTATGGGGTCCAGGCTTAGTCCAATGGTTTGGAACCGCTTCGGAACTTGCGTTTGATGGATTCCAAGGCGCATCCAAGCCTTCGGAACCCCTTTGGAACTCCAGGTAAGTTAGTATTATCTGTACAATGCATGTTATATATTACAGTATTACAACTGGTAGGTTCTGACTTGGCAGCACGTGGAGCTCAACGAGACCGATACACTACCGCCTCGAGCGAGGCAATAAGTTAACTAATCTTCGTCATCAGAACTACTATCGCCGATGTCGCCGACAAAATCGACGTGGCGGTCAAGCACGACGGCAAGCACGTCTGTCCGATGTCGAATATTTAATGGAACCTTGTTACCGGTATACCGTGCAAGCCGCAAAGGCTTCCATGGAATGGGCGCCACGACCACTTGATTGTTGATGTCCTTCGCTTCGATGAATGCATCTTTGGTTTCCCATGGCATATCGGTGCGCAGGTAGATGTTTTGCGTGACCGCATCGGCAAGAGCAGCTTCGAGGGGAAACCATCTACACTTCACAAGAATATATGTGTCAGTGTGCACGACAAGCTTGACGACCTTCAGAATTTCGCCATACCTGCCATCAGAAGTGAAAGAATCATGAACACCTGCTAATCGAGATCTACAAGGACGCATTAGTCCGGGCGTCCGGAACCGTGTGGCAGCATGGTTCCGGACGCCCGGAACGTATCGAACTTTTGAATATTTAAACAGATTTAATGAAACGTAGCTTGACCATGGTCCAAACGGCCGGAACCTACACTCCACTCTCATACAGACGATTGGAACATGTATAGTTGGCATGTCTCACCTGTCCTGGTCGTCTTCTTGCTGCTTCTGTACATTCCAGACTTTAAAGACAGACTTGAAATATCGATGACAAGTAGCCTTGTTCATGTCCCTTTCCAGCGATCTGTAATTAAAATTGCGAACTTTGACGTAAGCATACTCTGTCCACATTCTCGGTGGTGCCAAGGCGTAACTCATTTCCATCTCCGTAAACGGAATGACTTCCCCTGTGACGGGGCTCTTGCGCCAGGTTTCAGGTTGATGAAGTATCGGCCTCGTCAAGTTTTGACCTGGGCCACTGCCCCTGCCGCGACGAGCCGCCAAGCGACGTCGGTTTTGTCTAATGTTCCTGCATGGTCCAAATGCCCGGAGGCATTGTTCCGGGCGCTTGGACGTTAGTTCCGGGCGAGGGGAACACCACTAAACTGCGTACGTGAATGATTAGTAAAAAAAAGCTTCGGTCAAGCAAACATGCATACCTCGTGTAATGGTCTTCAGCACGATTAAATTCTCTGACAATGTTCCCGTACCACTCCACGTTTGTAGCCAGCCAAGCTTGTATCTCCTTCTTATCATCTACGCACCGCAAAACGGAAATTTGTTAAACAATGCGTGCTTTTGACGATCTAATTCCAAACGCCCGGAATTAATCCGGAACCTAGGTTCCGGGCGCCCGGAAGGGTGTGGATGGAACGAGCCCTATTGGCTTGGGCTTTGTCTAATGAAAGGTCCAAGCAAGTTCCAACCGGTTGGACCCTGCTCAATGATACGTTTCCAATCCCCTGGACCGAAATTGGACGATATGCACTTAAGTCTGGACAGTACCTGGTGTCGAGTAGACAAGTTTGCCCTTCCTCTCGTTGCCGGTCGCCAACATCAGGGACACGGTGTTCTCGCTACGTGGTTGGCTAATGGTTGGTGGCGAACCATTCGCCTGTAGCAACTGGTATAAGCCGCGTACCAGACTTACCATGCGTTTCAACTCCACCCCTTTCATCATGCTGGCGACAGGGTGCGAGCGAGTCCTGATGATCCGTCTCAGCTCGCCGAAGAAGCTCTCTGGAGCGAACATCCAAAGATCGGGAACTGGTCCTTCGTCACGCATCTGATCCGGAATATGAACGAGCTGGTGCGTTGCAATGACGAAAAGCTCAGGCGAGAGCTCAGCTTCCATGATGTCACGGACTTCCAATACCCTTGTCTTCAAGGCGTCCATGCCAGTTTTATGATGCTGAACCGCACGCCCAAAACGGAATAAATCAGTATAGCCTGAATGGATAGGTTCCGTGCTACCGGAACATTGATCCAATGTTGGTCCGGCCGCCCGGAATTGTGATTCCAATCCGAAGCATATGAACATGAGCAACAAACATGAAGCAGGTCCGAACGTCCGGACTATGGCCTCCAAACGGTTCCAAGCGCCCGGAACGTGGGGTAAGCAGTGTTTATACTCACATCGATATCAATGGTTCTGCTCACAATCTCGCGGACCACCGTCGTATATTTCCCAACGTAGGAAGCGAATTCCGGTTGTAGCACATGGCCATCACTGTTCATCCACGCGCTGACAATCGACATGAGTCCACTTGTGATAGCAACTACGCCATGATGTGCTTTCAACTTGCGTGGCGTAGTTTGCGTTCCCGCCTTGATTTGCAGAAACTTCCTCCCAATCGGCCCCGAATCTCGGGTAAACTTGAGCCCTCTTACCCATGGGATAATCTCCTTCAAGGCCTCCTTAGAAGGGGACCACGGAGAGGGTTTCACTACAAGAGATCGATCCCACACACACGCACACAACCTATCCTGGTTCAATACGAAACCTATACAATCTTAATTCATTCATGAAGAAACGTTCCGGGCGTTCGGAACCCACCCTCCAACGTGTGACAGGGGTGTGGATTATCTACATTCGTTCAGAAAATAGCATTCCGGGCGTTTGGAACCCGTTATCCAACGTGTGACAGGGGTGTGGACCATCTACATTCATTCAGGAAATAGCATTCCGGGCGTTTGGAACCCTTACACCACCGTCTATCAGGGGTTTGGACCATCATTATATTGGACAGGTGGTGTACTCACATCTCAGCCGTTCTGCTGGGCTCCGGTTGTCATTTTCATTCCTCCTTGGTATAGGAATAAGCCACGGCCTGTGCATCTGATAGGCCCTCGCAAAGTTTCGGCACTTTGAATTCCAGTCATCACCGAGAATCGCTGACATAATCCGGCAGGAGTTGTTGGACAAGATGTGCATGACGTCGAAAAGCAAGTCGCGTGGCAAATTAAACTTCACAATCTTGGTAAAGCACTCGATCCTTTGATCCCACTCCGTGCCATTTTGTCCTTAATGACTTCCGGATGCATACCCGCTTCGATCATCCCGTCGTGCAGGTGCTGCAACTCCCTCACTTCTTTGTCCGTTCTCATCGCTGGCTCTTCACCTGCAAACATCATAAAAAACACGATACAGTTGAAAGAATATTGTGTAAAACCACGAGTACACAGGTCCGGCCGTGGGGTGCATGGGTTCCGGGCGTGTGGAATTACTAGCTTTGATCTCTCCATATTTTCCCTATAATGGTCCAACCGGCCGGAACCGGGGCTCCCGACGCCTGGAAGTACAGTCAGAAATATTTTGAAATCTGTCCAACCGTCCGAATACATACTAGGAAGAATGCAGCAGGATCAGACTTACTTGGATTTTGTTGTAGCATCTGCGCGTAAATCGTCTTCTGCATGCAAGACTCTGCCTTTGTTGTCCCGACAATCCAACATTTGGAACATCCCATCCTCGCGTTTGTTCCATACACGTTCCCCGCTTCGGTCAATCCGACATAATCCTCGAGCACCTTGTACAACTTGACTCGAACGGTGAAAGGCTTGTTTTCGATAACGTCCCACACCCGGCAACCGTTCTTTTCGATGTCAATAATCTCGTCCACGAACTTGTGGTAGAAGAGTTGGGCATCTTTGGGTTTGCCATCAATAATGCCCCAAAGCACAATGAACTCGCTTTTGCCTCGAAGATGTGCAGGGTAATTCACCACTTGGCAGGTTATAGGTGTCACAGATCCCAGTTTATCTTTGAATTTCTCGATGCCGTCCGCGCATAACACCACAGAGAGGTTGCGCTTGTCCTTGAAGAACTCCGGGTCCTCGAGCATGGTCCTCTGCCAGCTTCGTGAATCTACACCCGCACTAACATGTCTTAGTCCAACCGGTCGGATTAAGTATTCCACACGCTCGGACTATGCTAAGACAACAAAACAGGTTGTTGTAACATATCCATTACGACCAGACTCGTATTCCACACGGATGGAACGCCATTCCGGGCGCCCGGAACGTGCCGTCCATGCCGATTTACTCGCAATTATCTTTGTTAATCTACATCCGCAAAATTCCAAACGGCCGGAACGTCTGGTCCACACGTTTGGACTATACCAAGACAACCAAAATGGGTGTTGTGACATATCCAAACGGCCGGACGCATGTTCCATCCGGGTGGAGGCATGAATCCGGGCGCCCGGAATAGGCAATCCATGCAGTCTAATTGACAGTGTTTACTCACCTAATATTCCAGTGCTTCTGACGATCGGCTCATCCAAGTCAACTTTCTCCCATGAACGTGCCATCTGTGCCTGCACCGGATCCATGAAAAGGGCCTCCAGTATCCTTGTCCACGGCCACCAGCGGAAAACGCACTTGGCCCTTCCGGGTTCCCACTTGCCATCGACCATTGATGGCTCCTTGAACCGGCCGTGGTTGCATTTCGGACACGTCGGTGCCTCTTCGGGAAGCAGATCTTTGAAAAGAAAATTGCACTTCTGGCACACATCCATCTCGTTGTACTTCATGAGGAAATCCTTGAAAAACCGCACGCACGCTTGGTAGGTATGAGGTAGTGCTACCTCGTCATCGGTCGAGATTGATTCATCGTCGACCTCCAAGCCGCATACTCGACGTCGCAGAATTTCCAGGATTGTGTCAAAGTACGCCTGGGTCGAGTTATGGTTGGAGTGGGCCTCAAGTAGATCCAGTATGAAGCGGTTTGCAAGGGTAGTCGATTTGTCATGCACATTTTCTCCCTCCTGCAATTTAGTCACACAGCATCTGATTGATTTTGGTCCAGAGGGGTTCCACACGTAAGGACGCACCGTTCCAATGACTTGGAATAGTGATATAGTGCAGTTTTCGGAAGGCATTCAATCTGTGCGTATTGAACTTACCATGATGAATTCCGGGTCCCTTGTTCGGTCGTTTCACGTTGCTCGCGCGCATCACTTTCCTCCTCCTAGAATACGGCGGGCATCCACTCCCATCAACCCAGCAATCCTGAACTAATAAGATGCGATGTAAGAATCTGGCTTACAGTGATGGCTCTAAAGGTGTTCCAAAGGCTTGGACGATGCTTGGACTCTTCTTCGTGGGGGAATCCAAGGTTGTTCCAAAGGCTTGGACGGGGCTTGGATATTGTTAAACAATGGTTCCAACGGCTTGGACGGGATTTAGAACTCACCGAGTCGGACGATGCATACTCAATCGGGCTGAAGAAGTTTTCACGGATCTTCCGGAGCATCCGTTCGGCATGGTCATGAAGATATGTGTCATCCTCGTGTTCTTCCTCTTCGTCCGTCTCTGATGGTGGATCCGTCTCACCGTCATCATTCACACTTTCGGCACCGTCAAGAGAGTCGTTTTCTTCATGATCTCGGTCATTGGAGAGGCGTGCGACGGGCGGATGTAGGATCAAATGCCGCCTAATCTGTTTTTTGGAGTAGCAAAATCGGAGTCTGCATTGATCGCATGGGCATGGAGTGCCTTCCGCGTTCTCGTTTCGAGCTAGTCCACGCCTTTGCCTAGCCATTATTCCTGCGAATCCATGTAAGAAGTGTGAGTTGTCTGACCGGACTTGTAAGGTTTTCAGATGCATTCCGGGCGCCCGGACCCATGGTCCGGCGCGTGGGAACGTAGTTCCGGGCGGTCGGAATTAAATACCTTCAACATTCGGCAAAAGTCCGGTTTGTCACCTTTACATCGGGGTTTCTACGTTTTTAGGCACAATCCGGGCGCCCGGACAGGCCAGGGATTACGGTGTCCATCGGTTTGGAAAAGCCATCTTAAAAATCGACTAGGTCCACTTCTGGGGATTAATCCAGAGGCTTGGAAGTCCATTGGAATGGGACATTTGCTCCCACTTGAAACATTCCATGCCTCTGGAATTCCAAAGTGAAGCATTGGAACCTCACAAAGTTTTTTAGAACGTTTTGAGGATTGCAAAAATCACCTAAGGACCAATATTCCAACGGGTTGGCTCACCCAAACCAATGGCATGGAACTTTTTTAGTAAAAATCGACTAGGTCCACTTCTGGGGGTTTATCCAAGCCCTTGGAAGTCCATTGGAATGGGACATTTGCTCCCACTTGAGAAATTCCATGCCCCTGGAATTCCAAAGTGAAGCCTCTTATTTCAAAGCTTAACACTTGGCTGTTTTTTGTGTAAAAAGCCCAAAAAACAAAATTTCGGAAAATTTTATGTTTTTTTGAAAAGTGGACATATGTTTGGCCCCGATGTTTTTGATATGCAGCGACGTGAAAAATGCAGAAAAATTGTTTTCTACCGTCAATTATGCACATCTTACGGGAAATTTCTAAAAATAGAGCTGCGACGAATTCTGTAGAAGGATTTGCTCCAAAAAAGGAACAGTCCCGTGAACGTCGGCGTTTTTTTGCTATCGACCCGATCCGAGGGTGTGGAATTAACGAAGACCGTCAGATTTTTCTGGTAGTCAAAATGAAACATCTAAGGGTTCCTATAGTGCACATGCACAAGTAATCGGCTGGTAAATTAACGAAGACCGTTCGATTTTTCCAGAAATCGAAACTCAAAATGGCTAAAGGTGATACAGTGAACAGGAGGGATGTGCGCACATCCCAGCTGTCCACCGTAAACCTTTAATGGGATTCGAACCCATGACCGCGAGCTATGAAGAGCGACGGCTTACCATCTGGACTATCGATAAGTCAAGATGGAAAACACGGCAGCGATTGCAATGTCATACCCGTCGACGGAGGACAGAGGTGACAGCAGTCGCAGGTCCGCTCGAAATTCAAAATTTCGTAAAAGAGCGCGATAACGCGATCCAGTCGCTCGGACCAATGCACCAAGCCGCCGGACCTGCCTTGGAACAGATTTGCGGCCGTTGTGCGTTAAAAGAGAGTCAAACTATTTGCAGCACACCACCGTATTCAAGCCGTACCGCAGCCCACCGTAGCCGAAACCCACACCGTAGAAAAATGACACGACTACTAAGGAGAAGCGATAGGAAGACCCCACCGCCAAAACAAACTGTAAAGAAAAAGCTGCTGGACAGGTCGCCGCGGCAATCTGCTTTGACCGATACGAAAGACTCCACCACCCGCGCTCTAATGGCAAGAATCGCGGAGATGGAGCAACGTCTCTCCTCTCATCCGCAGTCTTCAAATCCCCCCGCCGCAGTAATAATGCAGACAGCTGGCGGGGTTTCTGGCCCCACGCAAGACGACATCAACGACATGCGTTCGCATGGCCGGGACATTATCGAGAAGAGAATGGAGAAAGGCGACATACCGGTGGGAGCCACCTCCTCGCGATTAAAAAGCTCCTTAGTCCGCGATGTTATCGAGGAGATTCACGCGGTCACGCCGTCTGTCCCGAAACGCCAAGTGAGCATGTACCTGACCAGCCGCTTAGCGTATTTGAAAATACCAAGGCCACAGAAGGACGCTGGAAACAGAAGTTCACCAAACAATTTCCGGACGGGTACTTCGCGCGCTACGAAGGCCCCGCAAGGGGCTTCCGATTATTTGGAAGAGCCGAGTCCTTGATCACCGCTGCTGAGACCGAGGCGATCCTCAACTTCCAGGAGGCTGGGCGTCCGAAGTCGGGGCCGCTCTATGATGCCGTAAAATCTATCAATGGATGGACAAAGGAGTCCATCCCAGACGATGGACAAGGCGAAGAAGAAGAGAAGAAAGTCAAGGTGGAGGAGCCCCCTCCGCAAAAGCAAAAGGTGTGTACTGCCGCTGGAACCGTGGTTCCAAACAACTGGAACTGTGAGTCCACGGGTTTCTTTAAGTAGCTTTATTTCACGCACGAGCACGGGCCTATTCCCAGCGTTTGGAACTATTTTGGAACCCCTTTGGAACTCCTTTGGAACCGTTTTTTAAATATCGTCCAAGCCTTTGGAACCACCGTTCCACCCGTGACTGACATATTGTTGTGTCTTTCGTTTCGAATATACAGGAACCGTTGACCGAGAGCGAAGAAGATGGTAAGCTCACCAGCGGTCGCTTCGTCGAAATATTCCACGGTGCCCAGAAGGGGCACAAGTCGCGGCCGCCAGCGGACACGGATTCCTTCACGAACATCTCAAAGTTTTGCATCGCGCGCGGTTTGTTAGACGTGGTGGGGGAGGGCCCAACGGGCATGGCAAGTCTTAAGGGACTTGTCGTGCCCAAGGACTGCGTGGAGGTAACCCTCTCCGCAATAAAGGACGAAGAAGACTACGTCTTCCGCATGCTCTCCCACCATGCGGAGGGCATCAAACTTTTAAAAAAGAAAATGGGCAAGGAGGCAAAGATCAAGGGCGAGGACCTCGCCCACGACGACTCCTCTATTGTCCCCGCCGTAAAAAACAAGCCCACTGTCTGGTTAGTCCCTACCCATTGTTTTACTATTTTCCATTTACTTACGCGTATGTGTTGTTTTACGCAAACCACACCGTCCCAGGTTTGGACGGGCCGTTCCAAGCCCTTGGACTGACCGTTCCCGCCGTCTGTACTCCGCAGGATCCCCA
Source organism: Cymbomonas tetramitiformis (assembly GCA_001247695.2). Lineage (NCBI taxonomy): Eukaryota > Viridiplantae > Chlorophyta > Pyramimonadophyceae > Pyramimonadales > Pyramimonadaceae > Cymbomonas > Cymbomonas tetramitiformis. The sequence continues at coordinate 17,897 of LGRX02027126.1, forward strand.
CAAAATATGTAAGAAACAGCACGGTGCAAACCGATAAGAACGTCGACTTCGGCAAGAAAAGGAAAGCTGCTGCTCCTGAAGGAAGCAGCAAGCAGCAAAAGAAAGAGGAGGAAGAGAAAGGTGAGGAGGTCGTCGACGAAAAGGAGAGTGATGAGAAAGATGATGACGAGGATGAGGATGAGGAAAAAGAAGATGAGGATGATGAGAAGGATGCGGCAGCATGACTGCTATTTTTGTCAGAATATAGAGCTTGTTAGAGCCCAGACAATAGAGCAATAGAGAACCTTTACGATTCTTTGTGTAAATATTTCAAACAGCAATACATATCAATAGCACCTTTGTACTGCATATGCATAATAGCAAGCTCGTGGACCAATGGTTCCAAGCCCTTGATACCTGTTTGTATGTATATAGAACAAAAACAGATTGGAACCATAGTTCCAAGCGGATGGACCTATACCGGTCCTTACGGTTGGAACCGTAGTTCCGGGTGGCTGGAACATTTTTGTAAATAACCACTATAAAAGGTCCCATTGAGTTCCAAGCCGACGTCCAAACGGTTCCTAATGCAGTCCAAACGGTTGGAAACCGTTTGGAATGTCGTCATTATATGGTCCAAGCCGCGTCCAGGCCGCCGGAACCCCTTTGGAATCATTAATCATAATATGTCCTACCGGGTTCCAAGCCGATGGTCCAAACGGGTCCTAACGCGTTCCAAGTTATGACCAAGCCGCTGGAACCCGTTTGGACTGTCGTTATTATATGGTCCAAGCCGCGTCCAGGCCGCCGGAACCCCATTGGAATCATCAATCATAACAGGTCCTACGGGGTTCCAAGCCGACGGTCCA
>LGRX02027127.1:0-22932 GCA_001247695.2 Cymbomonas tetramitiformis
TGGATTTACAGCAGCCTATGCTGGTGGTGTATGCGCCTCCATCGAAGCAGCGAGTACAAAGAGTACGTCAACCAAGAGGACGAGCAAAGCAGCCAAATTGCGCGACTCTCAGGAAGGAGCGTCTGATGCTGCTTTCTTGGAGGCCTTGAAGTCCGAATATACTAGAGATGGACCTCTCAATGAGCTACGCACTAAGGCAAAGTGTGCTCCTCACAGCCGCACCAAAGAATTCTGTCTGGTGGGTGAAGTACTGTGGAGAACTGCATCGGGAAGATTTCAGTTGGTGTTGGGAGAGGACTCTCCGCTGAGAGAGATTATTATGCGTGAAGCGCATGAGTCAGCGACAGCTGGCCATACTGGCCGAGATAAAACGCTGGAGCGTGTTCTGCGAAGGTTTTGGTGGAGGAATGCACACCAAGATGTGGGAGAATGGGTTGCCTCCTATTCAGTTTGTCAGGCGGTGAAGCCCAGATCATCTTTCCCAGATGGATTGCTGAACCCGCATTCTATTCCAACTCGGGTATGGCAGGATGTGGGAGTGGATTTCGTCACAGGCCTACCTTTAACTGAGCAAGGCAATGACGCATTTGTAGCGTTTACATGCAAACTATCTAAAATGGTACATGTGGTTCCTATGAATTTTGGGGACAGCTCTGCTGCTACAGTGGCACGTATCTACTTTGACACGGTGTGGAGACAACATGGAGCTCCGATGAAAATAGTCAGTGACCGTGATCCACGCTTCCAGGATATCTTCTGGAAGGAGTTGATGAGATTGATGGGTGTGAAGGTGGCGATGACTACGCCCTACAACCCTCGCTCTGATGGTCAAGCGGAGCACACTAACAGGGTGGTGGAGGACATGTTGAGATCGTTTGTGGAGGACAATCCGGAGTCCTGGGACTTATACGCTACAAACGTAGAGTTCGCAATCAACGATTCGCGTAATGATGTTACAGGCTTCACTCCATTTGAATTATGTTGTGGTGTGTCGCCCATGTCGCAGCTTGACATCTTCTTAGCTTAGCTTAGCTTGGAGGCCGCTCAGTTGCACAGCGGGCGACGAAAAGGAGGGGTGGGGACTGCACATGAATGGGCGTCGAGATTTTCGTCGCAGTTGCGGGACGCACGCAGCAAACTTGAGCTAGCACAACGCAGGCAGCGAAACGCTTTTGATCAGCGACACACGCAGCGGGAGTATGCGGTAGGTGACTTGGTATGGATTGAGGCTAAACATCTCACGGAGAAGTTGATGGACAGAGCCTTGTGCCGCAAGCTGAGCAAGCGGTGGCATGGTCCAGTTGCAGTTACGGAACGCTTTTACAGCGATCTGCAGGCGGAGATGCCTGATGTCTATTCTACTAATTTTTGGGCGGGTTAACAATACCTAAGAGCGATATTCGAGCACTCTAATATCCACAATAATTCGAGATATCGCATAAACCCCATGCTTGGCAATGTTGATTGTAGTTAGTTTTGTGTGTGGAAACTTTAATTTCTGCTACTTGGATGGGTATACCGGGCTGAAATGGCGCTTAAAGTTAGGGCGGGTTGGCCCGAAAATAACGGCGGGTTAATCCCTAACTTGGTTTATTGTTGCTCCGCGTAGGCTACGTGGTGGTCCCAAGGCACTAAGTGACATTATTTGAAGGAAGTTTTATGTTTTGTGACCTTAAGTTTCGATCTAGAGCACTTCCCTATCGGTATAGACCAATCCTCAGCCCAAAATGTGTGGCGTTCTGCCAACTTTTTGGGGGTAATTTTGAAGGTTGATAAACGCTTGTTGTTCCCACTTTTTGCCCGAAGTCGATTACCAATCCTCAGACCAAAGCGTCTGGAGTTCTGCCAACTGTTTTTGGGTAATTTTGAGGGTTGATAAACGCCTGTTGTTCCTACTTTTTGCCCGGAGTCAATTACGCGCGCGATATCGTAGAAATGCCTAGGTATTGGTAACCCGCCGTAACAACGTGTTACGGCGGGTTCACCCGCCTTTCGCAGAATAGACACTGATGCAGACAGAGGGGCACCAGTGGCGTATAGACTGAAGTTGCCCCCACATTGGAGAGTGCATGACGTGTTCGCGCAGCACAGATTGAAACCCTACACAGGTGGAGAGGACACTTTCGCTTTGCGACAGCAGACAGTGACACCTGAAGCAGTGATGGTGGACGGACAGAAGGAGGCTCATGTAGAGAAAATCTTGAGCCGACGCGTACGCGTGAGCAGGGGCAAAGAAATAGAGGAATGGAAGGTGCGATGAACCGGGTTCTCTAAAGCCCATGATCAGTGGAGAACGCGTGATAAGTTAGAGCGCGGTGCCCCATTACAACAGTTGCGGGATTTTGAAGAGAGACGACGCCTAGCAATGGAACAGCAGGTCAGAGATTCAGCTGCGCAGAGAAGGGAACATCGACGACATCAGAATGCTGCGTCAATAATGACAGCGGACAGTGGGACATTAGTGCAGCAATTATCAGCGCAGTTCTGGGGTATGTCTAACAGTTCTGCGAGTGCGTGTCTTCCATGGGAAGAACAACACTTTACCGATTCTGGAGAAGTGGCGTATGTGACTGAGTTATCGCCAGCTCCAGTAAAACCTATCAGAATACTGGTACTCTTCAGTGGCACTGGCTCAGTTCAAAGTTCCTTCTCAGAATGCTTCCCTTAGGCACAGACAGTATCTTTAGATTCTGATAAGTTCTGGCGATCTACGCATGTCACCAGAATTGAAGATTGGGAATATTGGAGCTATTACCCTCCTGGATATTTTGATGTAATATGGGCGAGTCCACCGTGTACCCAATATAGTCAAGCGCGAACTACTGGAGGACCACCAGATTTAATATCTGCAGATGCTTGTGTAGAACGCACCCTTGACATCATCGAATATCTCAGACCGCGCTATTGGTTTCTGGAAAATCCAAAAGGGCGATATCCCAATGCTTTGCGATTCAGACCTGTAGTGGATCAATTACCTACCCCCTTGTTTTGCTCATATTGTATGTACGGGGAGAAGTATAAGAAACCTACTTGTATCTGGACTAATGCGCCGCCCAGCGTACCACTGCGAGAATGTACCTCGCAGACTCCGTGTCCATGTAAATGGGCAACTGGAGTGCACCCCCTTACTGCTCAACTAGGGCCTCATCCAGATCAGCAGGGGATGCAGAATTCTCGCGCAGTATATCCTATACCTGCTAAGTTACTGCTGAGAACCTTATTTCAGCGGTTATTTCCCAGGAATACAGGTGATGAAGATGGTGGGGTGACATCAGGAGAAAGCCACCCCTAAGGGGGGGAGAGTTGTGCCAGGGGGCACGATAGACTGCCAATTACCCCCACGGAAGGGGGATCCGATTCAGATTACCGGCATATTGGGAGAAATATTGATAGGGAATCTGAGATCGTGGATGAAGAATACAAAATCAGTAAATGTTATCTCTCTGGCAGAATCGTGAACGATAGAAATATTATTAGGAACGATTATGACAGAATCAACGGTGTTGGTACAATACCGTGACAGATGACGATAGAGATGACATTTATGGCGGCGCAGGTTGGGGGAAAACAGGGATTCCTGTGACGAGAGAAACTAGCCGAACAGTCTGTGCTATATAGTGATGAAACACGATTCCCTCGGGAGCTTTGTTACAGAATAAAAATGTTTTCGTAACACGGGCCGTATTGCATAATCACCGGTTGTGATATATATCGATTCGTATCCGATTACTCTGAAACTTCGTATATGCATTTGTATGCCCGTGACATACCCAACGTGTACGAAAACAGTAAAAAACGGGGTCTGGTACTCGTACCTTTCCTTGGTGAATTTCTTTTGGTTGCCTTTGCACCAAGCCTTGAACTCGCGCTGATCCATGATTGCTTTGCTCTTTCCCATGTTTAGGCTGGCGCTGGTGCTGACTTTTACGGTGGTGTGCGTTGTATTGGATTTTAAGTTAACTTAGGTGGTAAGCGCCGCATCTCTTTCAAAATCCGTACTTGAAGCGTACACACGCACCACCCTCGCTGCGGACCGTGTCTTGGTCAACAGTTTCGTCGACACCTTCGTACCGAGTTCGTACCGCACGAAAAATTCGAGTCCGTACCGTTCGAAAAATCCGACGATAGCAGTCTGGAGCTGTCGTAGCCGAGTGGTGGGGATGACCTGTTGCCCGGTCTTCGGGCCGTGAGGCGGCGGTTCAAACTCGCCGTGGGGCTGATGCGACATGAGCCGAACGACGTGTAGTGATCGGGCGCCAATAGGAGCTAATGACGCTGGCGTCTTTAATTAAGGCCCTTCAGACGCCATACCCTTTTTCGATTTGCAGTCTGGAGTTTCTATGGGGCCCAGATTTTTCCTGCCTTTGATCCACAGGTGGGAAATCGTTTTTCGCGATCACGGTGACACTGACCCCGTCGAATTTCGTGCTTGTGAGTTTTTTGACACCCCTTCCTCATCAGGTATCTTTCGTCCCGTTCGATTCGCTATCGAGCGGTGCAGCTTTTCTCTGAAAATTTTCGCGGGTTGGGGATCGCAGGCACGCAGGTCACGTACGTATCGATCGCGATCGTCATCGATTATTCCACCCCACCGCTCTACTCGGGCGGTCATCCTAATTGAGGTACGATTTTCTCTCTCTGTTCCTTTTTTTTTGTGCAACACGTTTGCCCATTTTTCGTGCAACTAAAATGTTTTTCGGGCTCGTCGTGCACTCGATTATTTTTTGCGCTCGTCGTGCGCTTTAAAATGAGGCCAACTTGTTTTTGGGGGGTTTGGTGACTTTTTTTGCGTTTTGGTGATGTTCGCTTGGGTACACGTGCGCCTGGGTTGTACCTGAAGCTGTCGGGAAAAGTGTAAATTGTATGGTGGCGAATGAAAAGCTGGCAATGCGCGCAGCCGGGTGTCAGCAGCTTGTTACGCTGCAAGCGGCCGCTGGTTCCGCGGGATCTAAGAGCAGTGAAAATCGAAACACCCACTGAGTGGTGAACCGATAACCTGACAGGAACAATGAAATATATATATGTAATTGACGGAGTCGGGTGTATATATATATCACAGAAACCTAGAACAAAGCTGTACAGCAGGCGCTTCGGGTTTCACAGTGCGAAGATAATTGAATAAGATACGGGAGGTGTTTTATTCCCTGAACTGAGCAGGACCGTGCCAGGCAAGACGGCACCGCGGGTCGAGGGGTGACACAGGCGGACAGGACTGCCACCCCCTTACAGTGGGGGGGCTAAAGTCACTGTTCCCATGAACTATCACAAGTACTTTGCACGAGAAGGCTACTCTAGTAGTGCACTAAATGCGGATTTATTATATGCCGAGCAACCAATCGAGTTCATCGGGGCAGTAGCCACTCGTGGTGCTGGTTTTGCCTGGCACTCGCTGAGGATATGAATGAATTTACATTTCCAACGTTTCTCTCGTGACTAATGTATCACGTAATGTATCCAAGATGTGAATGCTATTGCGCCACATCGGCTATAGCGAGAGTTGGCCGTTGCGTTGCGTTGGACCTTTTCAGGCTGGTATGGCCAGTATAAATCCCACCGTATCCGCGGCGCGGACTCATGCGCGCCAGTGTCACGTATAATGTCCACTACCCGGTCTTGGGTACATCACGATGCACCCAAGCCACTCTTTGTTCCGCACGCCATGGCGAGCTCGAAACAATTCAAGTGTCCATATGGCCGATATAGGTTGTCAATAACACACCAATCTTGGGTATGAACCATATGATTGGCGGTATTCGTGTCATAGACATGGGTTTTGGGGGGCGGTTGCCTAGGTGATTTTCCAGAAAAGACGAAATTCTCAAGTTCTAAATTCTTGGGTACATCGCTTGGGTACATCGATTTGTATGCATGGTTATGCACATGAAAATTGCATATTTGGTCGATGTTTCATTAGGGCATTAACATAGACCCTTCAAAGCACTTATTTTATCATGGGTCGGTCCCATACCTCACAAGTTATCATACTTCATCATCAAGACTTCTCATCATAAAACAGTGCCAGATTTTAGATTTCGCCTAGAAAAAATGCGCGCGGACATGTGTGATGACTCCCACCCATCGATCTATTGAACGAAGGCATATTTATCTGTGCAATGCATGTTATCGCAAATACGATTGCCAAACAATGAGCTGACAAATATTTTTGGTCATAATAATCGATATCACAGGTCACCTTCAACCGCTCGCGTCGACTCGTCCCCATACCCGATAAGGTACCTCGTGCCGTGCGGCAAGTAAGCAGTTAAGCTTGGGGATCTAGGGTACGCCGAACATGACGAAAATAAATAAATTAAGATATTGTGGTGTAACAAACCTTTAAAAAGTATTCTTTGTGAAGACCCCCCCTCCCCAGATATGCGAGACTGTGAAAAAGGCGAGCAACAAACCGTGGTAAAAAAACATATGATACACGTGACAGATATGACAAGTATGACAGGCCTCGCGTAAGATGACTGCTCGAGAGGTGTAGACCTGCCGGAGAATATATGGTTATTATCGGGTGACCATGAAGTGATAAGATGAGATGACAGTTACCACTTTGCCACTGACGTGTCAGTCAGAATGTGGAGAACGGTAACATTGTTAGAGCTGGCATGGAATAATGACTTTCCGTTGGCTAGATGAAGATTTCAGGGCTAAAGCCCGTTACAGTTTTGGGAGATGTGACAGAGAATTGAGATATAAGTAAGCTCTGACTGTAGGTCAGAACTAGTGGACTCATTATTGTTTTGCTGCTCGCAAGTACTAGGTGGCTGTTCGCGTGCCAGTGCTAGACTGCTAAAACAGTTCTGCTCACAGTTTTTGTACAATAATTCGTACTTTTGGTTATTATACCGATCTTTTGATGAATATATTTTACTGCTGTTTTTATTCTTTTTCAAAACAATAATGTCCTGCGCGGAGTGGCTTTTTATTTCAGTGTTAATTCGGAAGTAAAGACCCTTTGGCGAGACGGTCAGCAGCAGTTTGTGAAAGCGGATTCGGAAGTCAGGCGACTCCAGGGGCACCCAAGGTGCACTGGCGGACCCTTCTTCTTCCCTAGACTTGGTGGTACTTGCACGGAAAAAGGTCACCAGTGGCGGTGGCAGCGGATCAGCACTGAATTTACTGCTTAATGAGCGGCTTTCTCTTATCCTGCAATATGCTCAGCTTCACCACCTTGTTCTACAATGAATCCAGGGGCACCCATGGTGCACTGGCCTAACTGCAGACAGGTTTTCTTCACTAAGAAGCTAATCAGCACGGCATCAGCTTGGGCGGCGGCAGCTACAGAGCGGATCAGCGGTGAATGACCACCTTGATGAGCTATTTTCCAGTGGTCCCTCCAGTTGACCACCTTGTCTGAGGTGAATCCAGGGACACCCCTGGTGTACTGGCCTAACTGAAAGGCAAGTGTGCGACCTGGGAGCTAATTAGCGGCGGCATCTGCTTGGGCCTACTAATTAGAAGCGGATCAGCAGTGAGTTGTTACCTGTATGAGTGGACTTACACCCTACGGTTTCCCTGGCAGTTCCACCCTGTCTGACGGCTAATCCAGGGACACCCCTGGTGTACTGGCCTATGGGCGTGCATGACGGCCGAGGTGGTCAGGGGTGGACTGCGTTCCGTCCTTGCGCTGGTCCCAAGTTTTCTTGCTGGGCCGTGTGCACCTGCCCGCTTTGCCGGCCAGGTTGGATAAGCCTCGCTTTGCGGCGCGATGGGCGCAGCTTCGGCGCAATCTTCGGCTACATCGCGTCGCGCAAGCCGCCTACCTGGCGCTTGTCCTTGCACTGGTGGTATTTGCTGCTGCTGGTGGAAGTTCTCGCTTGGCGCACGGGGGGTGGAGAGTAATGGCGTGCTTCTTCGCTTCGAACCCGCCGGTAGCCGCAGTCCGGTTCAACAGAATTTTGCGATTTTTTCTGCTTTTGTGCGGAATCTTGTGGGTCGCTGGCAAGCTGACGGAGAGTGTGCCTGCGCATGGTGCCATGTATGTCACCCACACAGAGTGCCTGGGGTGCGTCGCCCTGCACTTCTTGGGAGGCTCAGCAGTCGTCAAGGCAATGGGAGCCGGGCTGGGAGGCCAACGTCGCGGAGCGAGGATGAGGTCTTGCCGTACACCGTGCTGGACGAGCTTCAGCCTCTGGGTGACACGACTGTGACCAAGGACGAGGCAGCGTGGCTCGACACGGAGCTCAATGCCACGTTTGGAGGACATCCTGACTTCAAGAAGGCGCACTGGGAGGAAATGCGAGCTGTTCTTCGCAGATGCAAGAGCACTTTCGCCAACAGCCCTCACGACCTGACAGGTTACAAGGGCAAGGCAGAGCATAACACGTTCTCCATCCCTTTCATAGACGAGTCCAAGGCTGCTTACCAGAGACCCAGGAAGTACAGCCCGGGCGAACAGGAGATCATTGACATCCACTGCAAGGAATTGCTGGAGTATGGCTTCATAGAGCCTGCAGCCAAGCATTGCAGACATGCGAGCAACGTCGTCGTGGCTGGCAAGAAGGATCATGAGACTGGCCTGTGGACCCAGACGCGCTTCTGCGTGGATCTCAGGGGTGTCAACCGACACTCTCTCAAGGACAACACTCTGCCACATCGGCCAGAGGAGCTTTATCAGAAGGTTGCGAAGGCCAAGTTCAAGACTACGCTGGATGCCACCAAAGCCTTCCACCAGATTCCTATGGCTACGGAAGAGGACAGGAGCAAGACGGCGTTCTGGTGGAAGAACCAGTTGTACCAGTACACCTCGATGCCCTTTGGGGCTGCTGGAGCAACATCTGCGTTTGTAAGGATCATGGACTACGAGTTACGTCACCTGCAGCATTGCACGGTGGCATACGTCGATGACGTAGTGGTCTACACGGACGCTCCACGCCTGAGCAGCATCTGAAGGACGTCGAGGACGTGTTGCGCACGTTGGGAGACGCTGGCATAAGACTGCATGCAGGCAAGAGTACCTTCGGTGCAGCCACGGTGGACTTTCTGGGCTACCGCATTGGGCACAACTCCATTGGCGCGCAGGAAGCAAAGTGCAAGGCCATCCAGGAGCTTCCGAGGCCCCAGGACAAGACTGGGCTCCGCTCCATCTTGGGCATGATGAACTACTATAAGGGCTCGGTGGGTGAGCCAGGGGGGCCGAATTATTCTGAGATGGCCCGCCCTCTCAACGATCTGCTCAAGAAAGAGATTACCGATATCAAGGGAGCTTGGGGGAAGGAGCAAGACCAAGCGCTTCAGGACCTGAAGGACTCGCTCTGCTCTGGGAGGTGTCTGAGGCCTATCGATTATGACAGGCCCCTCATATTGTACACTGATTGGAGTACCTATGGCATTGGCGCAGTGCTGGGCCAGAAGGATGACGATGGGAAGGAATACATCTGCATGGCAATCAGTCGTTCCTTGAGCAAGACAGAGAGGTAGTACGCTAGCTTCAAAGGTGAGATGCTTGCAGTGGTGTGGGCAGTGCGTACGCTGAGGCAGTACAGTACTTGCATGGCGTCCACTTCACGCTGGTGACGGACCACTCGCCACTCACCACCTTGATTGATGGAGAAAGCGGACCTTCAGGGGCAGCACCTACGGTGGGCTATCAGCCTGCAGGAGTTCGACTTCACGGTGCAATATCGCCCGGGAGCTAAGAACAGCAACGCCGACGTGCCATCTCGCTACCCACTACCATCCACGACAGACGAGACTGGAGCAAGGCATGAGAGGGAAAAGGTGACTGCGCTTCACGCAGGCGTGGGGGAAGTTCACACGAAGGACTTCTGTGACAGCTTGTGCTTTATGCTGGCTGGAGACACTTCCCCAGGGGAAGAGGCGACGCCAGAGGTGCAGGTTGCCAACTACTGCAAGATGGCCGCCGTGGAGCAGCTGGGCACGGGACCAGTGCATCGCTTATTCGATTTGCACCATCAGGAGGAATTGGAGTGCAATCACGGGGACATGTTCGACACAGACCTACCCGAGCTGGTGATCGACTCTGGGAGGCTAGCGAGAGCGGCTTGGAAGGCGCTGAGCTTGGTGAGACCTACACGAGGCACGCATGGCGAAGGAAGTCCCGCTGTGTACAGCAATGAGTACTTTGAAGGCGAACGCATCTTGAAGCCTGAGAAGGTGGACACCAGGGTGCTGGGCAGGCAGTTCTTCTCGCAAGCTCGAGAGGAAGGCGTGGTGTGCTATGAGCCATGTGGAGGCCTCTGTGCTGGCCTAGAGATGTTGCTCCGCAATGGGATGAAGGTGGATCGGTACTTGTATCAAGACATATCACCGAGCAGTCAGACAGTGGCCAGAGCCAGGTGCACGGCGTTACTGAGACGATATCCTGACCTTATCTCGCCCAGTGCAATAGAATTTGGGGCCCTACCCCAAGATCTGCACGACACGACGAGCGCCGATTTCATACGAGCAGGAGCTCTTCAAGGACGCCAGTGGGTCATGGTGTGCGGGTTCCCATGCCAGGATCTCTCCCCTGCTGGAACGCTTACAGGCCTGGATGGCAGGCACAGCAAATCATTTTATGAAGTAGTTCGGCTCCTGTCCACGCTGCAGCAGCTACAGCAGCAGAGGCCCCCAGGCTATATCCTGGAGAACGTTTCCCCGTTGTCGCACAGACCCGGGACCAAGATCAGGGACGAGGTGTTCCCGTACATTGCCAGCGTCATTGACCGACCAGTATCCTTTGATGCAGCACAAGCAGGCGCCTACGCACATACATCGATTGCGAGCGTACTGGAGTAACCTGTTCCAGATCCACCAGTTTCGCTCTGTGATGAGCAAGGTGGCGAGACCAGAAGGACGAGTTGTATCGTCAATCTTATGCAAGGGCTGGCAGCCCAGACCAGTGATAAGAACAGACCGCGCGCCTCACTATGTGGTGAACGTGGTGGGAGAACCGCTGAGGGCTCTTCCCACCATGGGAGAACCGCTGAGGGCTCTTCCCACCATCATGGCAACGCAAGGGTCGAGAGCATTCAGAAGAGCGAGAATGGGCACCGTGGTGCGCAACCATTACGATGAGGACACCGAGGAAGAATCCCGAGAAGTGAACCTCGACGAGAAGGCGCGAGCCATGGGCTACAGCGCAAGTGAGCTACGCATGGCTGATGGCCTGAACGACGTAGAATTGGCGAGCATTCTGGGCCTGGCCATGGATCGCGGGGCTATGGAACTGCTGATGTCAGTCGCAGAAGCAAGCAGGAAGGGGCTTCCTCATAGCGAGGAGTCCCCAGTGGCGGAGAATTCCCCAGGACAGCCTATCGCTGTAGACAACAACTGGGCAGACCACGCGAGGTCGGACCTTCAGCAGAGACAAGCTTTGCTGGCGGAATGGGTTGGAAATTCGAACGCATATACTCAGCAGGTGGCGAAGACCATGAGCCACCGTGACTGGGAAGAGAAGCTGCAGATAATGTGCTCACAAGGGCAGAAAGGTGCAGAGGGAATTGGGGCCCAGCGGCAGAAGGCTGGAACCAAGAAGAAGAAGAAGAAGGAGTGGCAGCTCTACGCCATTGAACAGTATCGCCAGAGGCACAAGAGCCACTTCATGAAGGAGGGCGCAACTCCAGCAGCGCGCGCTAATGTGCCTGCTTGGAGTCCGCCTGGTAAAGATACGGAGATGAGAGTTCCCAGGTTGGCATGTACCACCAGATTCGTGGACTTGATGGCCAGTGTTGCTGAACAGCAGGCTGACCGCGACAAGCATCGAGATGTGCATGGCGATGCGTGGTGCCTCAGATGGCTGAAGTCCAATGGCAGCGTAAAATTGCCAGAGGATGAAGTTCGTCGAGTGAAGAGGCGTGCAGCACGGCATCGATGGGATGAGGCTACAGACGAGATCTACATGATCACGCTGTCTGGCAAGGAGGTGAGGATACCCAAGCCTGCTGACCGTCTTACGTTGGTCAAGGAGTACCACTCCAGAACTGGCCATTGGGGAATAAGGCGTACGCAGCATCTTCTGTGGCAGCGTCATTGGTGGGCCGACCTGAAGAAGGACGTGGAGGCAGTGGTCACTCAGTGTGAGACCTGCCAGCGCGTGAAGACTCATTACGCGAGAGAGGAGGCGTGTTTGTCCCCCCTCGAAATCGTCTCGTTCATGTATCGTTGGTCGCTGGACTTGGCATGGCCTTCGAGGAGGGAAACCAAGGCTGGTAACAACAGGGTGCTCATCATGACCGAGCACTACACCAGATTCATAGCCTGTGTGCCTATCCCCAACAAGGAGGCGAGCACCATTGCGGCGGCATTTCGCAGTCATGTGCTAGCCGTGTTCGGTGCGCCAGCAGAGTGCTTGGTGGATGGAGGCAAAGAGTTCGAGGGTGAGTTCGAGCAGCTATGCAGAGACTGTCTGATAGACAGGAGGGTCACCTCGCCAGACTCGCCAGAAGGCAACGGTCTTACCGAACGAGTGGTGCGTACAATGAAGTTTTGCTTCAAGAAGATCGCCTTGGAGAAGGGCCTCGATTACGAGTGGAATGAACAACTCTGGCCACTCGTGCTGAGCTACAATGCAGCACGCCAAGAGTCCACAGGAGTGGCGCCGTTTACCTTGCTGTTTGCCCAAGAGGCAGTGGTGCCGCCAGATTTGAAGCAGGCGCCCAGCATGGATTTCAGTCCAGAGGTCAAAGATGACAAGGACGCCCGAGTTAAAGACCTCCTCCTGAGAGCGCAGGTAGTGAGGCGATTGATGGTGCATGCTGGCTGCAGCTTGGAGGTTGCGCAGCATCGTGATACTTTACATTATGAAGGGAGAAGGGGTGGGGGCTATGAGCCTAAGCCACACCAGTTTAAAGTGGGGGACTTCGTATACATCAGACAGAAGCCCCGCAGCGGCATGGAAGTCGCGACCAAGTCCACCATCCTGAAGCTGGTCAAGATACAGCGAGATGGTGTTGTGGTGCTTGAGGACGCCACCAAGTTAAGGGAGAAGAGCACTGTTCAGAGCATCGCGCCATGTCACCTGCAGGTGAAGGACCAGTATGACTGTAGTGCAGCCGTGCCCAGCAGACATCTTGCATGTGAAGTGTGCAGGAAGACTGATGGAGAAGCAGAGATGTTGTTGTGCGACGCGTGCAACAAGGGGTACCATTTGTGGTGTCTTACCCCAGCATTGAATGAAGTACCAGAAGGCGAGTGGCTATGTCCTAGGTGCTCAGGCACGAGGATGCAAGCTGCTAACGCTGAGGTGCAGGCCCAGGGAACCAAGAGCTCTTGGGTCCTGGAGGACAGATTGGGAATGAAGGAGCAGCAATTGAATGAGAAGCTGTCCTCGGACATGCGCCTGCTGCCAGCAGACGTGGGTCCCCGTCGTGTTGTGAAGGGAGATAGACAAGTCACAGCCATGGCATGCTATCTCGTCAAGGGAGATGCTGCTGGAAGAGAAGGACATGTTCCTCTACATGCCAGATCAGATTGATTGGGGCAGGCAGGACAAGCTCTCAGAGGCTGTGCAGATCTTCATGCCAGGGCACTGGAATGAGGGACATCGCACCGTGCTGAGCAAGAAGTACCGGGAACAGAAAGCAATGACAAGGCAACTGAGGGATGCACCTCGTGTGCCTGCTTTGGCTGAAGAAGAAGTTGAGAAACGAGGAGAATTGAGACATATGACCAGGGCTCAAGTGCGCGAAGCTAGCGCACTGCAGTGGGGGCTCGAGCTGGTTATCACGGTGCCCTCAGAGGTGAGGCGCTTGGCGACAGAGGTGGACTGGAAGTCCATCGATGGCGTGTGGGACCCATGGGCAGGTACTGGGGTCATCAGTGAGGTGATGGTGGAGCAATGGCCGCAGTTGAGATTTATGAATAATGACTGGAACTCTCAGCTGGGTTGGTCTGAGGCGCATGATGCACTCCAGCCAGGTAACTATCGCATATGGAAGGAGAAGTATGGCGTCTGTGATGCCGTGGTGACTTCGCCCTGGTTTGCAGCGCTGGATATCGCGTTTCCGTTGGCAGTTATGGCCAGTCGCGTGGTGGCATGCGTGCATGTTCCCTCTTACTATTTGACAGACATGACCGAGAGCAGAGCCGCGTACTTCAGACGATTGAGTCAGTCTGGGCGCCTGCATGTGATTGGACATCTGGAACATGGACCTATTGGCCGCAGGTGTATGTGGGTCTTGGTGTTCAAGAACCCGCTGGTCAGCGCCAGGATGTTACAGGGTGGAGAAGGTGAAGGCATTGGTATGTTCACTTTCAGTTTGGGCAAGTTCATGGCAGATGGTGATACGACCCAGTATGCTGAACAAGCCCATATTTGAGTCTGTGCTACTGCAGGCAGCAGCTACAGATGGGGGATGTTGGAAATCTGGGCTTGCATATAAGAGCTTAGCGTTCGATCTCAGAATATCAGAATTTCAAAAATTTGTAGCTCTACGATCTTGTGCTGTGTTGAGATTGCCTGGATAATTACCGACACAAGTGAATGTTAAAAGACGAGTTTATATTTATCCGCGAGTGTTGAGATTGCTCGGGTCCGGCAGTATTCGTCCCATCATGTGCACGCGTTTGCGACAGCTGTAACAAACGCTGGCTTCTCATGGTACCGCGCCGGGTTTGTCCAGCTGGTGACACACGTGACCGATATGACAAATATGACAGGCCTCGCGTAAGATGACTGCTCGAGAGGTGTAGACCTGCCGGAGAAGATATGGTCATTATCGGGTGACCATGAAGTGATAAGATGAGATGGCAGTTACCACTTTGCCACTGACGTGTCAGTCAGAATGTGGAGAACGGTAACATTGTTAGAGCTGGCATGGAATAATGACTTTCCATTGGCTAGATGAAGATTTCAGGGCTAAAGCCCGTTACAGTTTTGGGAGATGTGACAGAGAATTGAGATATAAGTAAGCTCTGACTGTAGGTCAGAACTAGTGGACTCATTATTGTTTTGCTGCTCGCAAGTACTAGGTGGCTGTTCGCGTGCCAGTGCTAGACTGCTAAAACAGTTCTGCTCACAGTTTTTGTACAATAATTCGTACTTTTGGTTATTATACCGATCTTTTGATGAATATATTTTACTGCTGTTTTTATTCTTTTTCATGTTGGAAATCTGGGCTTGCATATAAGAGCTTAGCGTTCGATCTCAGAATATCAGAATTTCAAAAAAAAAATGTAGCTCTACGATCTTGTGCTGTGTTGAGATTGCCCGGATAATTACCGACACAAGTGAATGTTAAAAGACGATTTTATATTTATCCGCGAGTGTTGAGATTGCTCGGGTCCGGCAGTATTCGTCCCATCATGTGCACGCGTTTGCGACAAAATGCGTAGTGTATCACACCGTATCGATAGCGTGGGGTGGCATGTAACATTTCGGAGTCAACATGCCAGCGGAATCGGGATACATTTCTATGGATTCAGGTTCGAGCGTGACCCAATAATACATTTTGGGGTTATATCGAAATTTTTTGCGCATGGCTCGCGTTGGAACCGACCAATAAGCGGGGGATTGTGGCATAGTGGAGCCCATTTACCCCTTATCACATTTAAGCCTAAATTATTATTGTGACGCCCTTATTATGTAACACACTATATATTTTTGGCAAGAATTCTCATAAAAGGTTCACCCTACACGCGAGGAATTGCAAACCAACATCCCTAGCACGTCACAATGTCGCCTTGAACCAATACGGATATCGCCGGGTTAAAAAAAAAACCGGAGCTGCATATGGATAGGACCTTAACTGAGTGGGAACGTATATATTCATATACTCGGTATATCCAATGCATTTGTATCATGCACGCCCTATATATAATTTTTGAGTTTCAGCCTTTGGGGGGTATTAAAAAACATAGCATTCCACGCAAATATTTTTATCCAATTGATTTTCGAGCTGAATCATCCCGCCAAGCCTCAAAACTTTATCCCGACATGATACCCAATCATGCTTACCACATTTTGCATGTTGGCAACTTCGTATTGGGTAATGTACACATTCAAATCGACCCTTACATAATACACATGTAAAAAAGCATTTATGATCCAAGGGTTTTAATGCTTTTTTTTTTTGTGTGTGTGTGTGTGTGTGTGTGTGTGTGTGTTAAAGTGAAGTTCTAGATGCTCTGTAGCATGTGCATGCGAACGTTTTACACTCCGAGACATTGCAATCGTCATATATTGCTGGATGTGACGCCCCGTGGGTCACTATCCTATAGCTGTACTAGTACTCCGTATAGTACGGATGTCACAGGTTTAGGGCTTCTGGCTTAAGCCGAGCTTTCGTTATGTTATCCGACATTTAGACTATTTACCGAAAGTGAAAGCATTCTGACTATAATCCAATATATAGTCGAAACTATATATTCAACAGGTTATTAGGGTGCGCCAGGCACCTTCCACTACTTTTGGTAGCATGATTGGCTAAACGCCCGCCGCTTGGTGGGGCGTCGGGGGCCCAATTTGATGGTTTAAGAATGGAGACTCGCGGTTGAGTGCACGCGTCGTTACGGAGTAATTTTGTTTATCGCTGCAGCGTGCCCTACGTGGTTTTTTGGATGTCCACGTGATTTTCATTCGACTGGGACTTGATCACTCTTTGTCGCGAACTTCTTGCGCAACGCGTCCTTCGACTTCCACATTTCTCTATTTGGGACTTCACAGTTATTCCGCAACGACTGCATTCGCACATCTTCATGATTTTTAGAATGCTTAACATAGTCGATACGTACTAGTCTTTTTCTTGTGCGCGGCAATGAGGTTCCATCTATACACAAAATTTTGATTGTAAATTTCACCAAAATTGTTTTTTTTTGTGGGTGCATAACATTGTGAGGGATATATACCGCCGTATTATGGATTCCGAAGATGTTGCACATTGTAGAGGGCACGACTAGGTCATGTTAAAGTCAGTTGCATGTGCGGTGGTCACCCTAAAGGCCACTTAGTGAGCGCACGTGGCTTGCGGGGGAAGGACTTCCGGTCCTTGTGGGAGGACCGTCCTTTTTATTTAATTTCGAGCGGTTTCACCCCCACTTTTCAATCACGTAAATCACATAGCTACACCGAGTATACCACCCAATACAAGCTTTTACATAATTATTGGACACCTAAATATGACCCCAATAGCAAGCACTCATACACCAACGATATCGAAAAAAACGCGGCGTATGGCCCAAAGTCACTTCGGTCCTTGTGGGAGGATCGGACCTTCGGGCGGTAGCAAAAAACCCAAAAATAAAAACTGCTTATGCCTTATTCGAACTCGATGCTCCTCAAGATGTGTAACTATGCATATCCAAGGTGAGTGGATTACTATATGAGAGCAAGGTGAGTCCGATGTGGTTGGGTGTCATCCAAAGCTAGGTTGCCCTAGATTTCCACACCTCAAGAAAGCGCGTCCCTCCTCGCCATCGGAACATGTGCCGCGACACAAACTGCGCACATCCAGTATCGTGACGTTCGCACACATGCATAATCGAAAACGAAATGAGAAATAAAAGCTGCCAAACACTTCCGCAATCCCTGCGCATAACACAACCGCAACTACAACACCGTTCCGCCTATGAGACGAACGTTTAAAAAATTATGCGCATTGAACGTTGGCGCGCAACTCACGGGAGAGTCGATCTCCCCCGACTGTAGAGGGGGGCTGCTTCTCTTGTCACCCCTCGCCGTGTGTGTCACCTGTCACAGTGCCTCTGCTCCGTGCTTCACTAGATAGCCCGTAATTGTCTATCTTGTTTCAGTTTATGTTATCACGAGCATCCAGCACTGTGTATTTCTGCTTCCACTGTGTATATATATCACTTATATATATGTATACTGTATGGCTACTGCCCGGCGGTCCTTGTGGGAGGACCCAAATCGCGTTCGGTCCTCCCACAACAAGGACCGGCTTTGCGGGGATTTTTTTAACCATATTTTTGTGGTACCTAATGACTATCCTCCGAGTTTTAGCATCTATAGGACCTAAACTAAGTGGGAACATATGCCATATACAGTATATGTTCATATACTCACGATATCCAATGCATTTGTAGCATGCACCCTATCATTTTTTTGAGTTTCAACCTTTGGAGGGCATTCAAAAACATGGCATGTCACTCAAATATTTTTATCCAATTGAATTTCGAGCTGAATCATCCCGTCAGGCAGTAAAATGTTATCCTAACACTATACCCAATCATGCTTACCACATTTTGCATGTTGGCAACTTCATATTACACTGACAGATATGTAACTTTTGGGTTTGGCTCCGAAACCCTGATTATAAGGTCGATTTTATCATTGTATTTCTAGCCAAGTGTAAAGTTCTAGATGCCTGACAACATATACATTTAACCGTTTTACGCCCTGTCACGTTGCAGTCATCATATATACCTATCAAATGATTTTTAGAATGCTTAGCATCATCGATACATATATTAATGTCTGCCTTGTGCGCGGCAATGAGGTTCCATCTATATACAAAATCTTGATGGCAAATTTCACCCAAGTCTGTTTTTTTTGTGGGTGCATGACATTGCGAGGGATATATATTCCGCAATATCATGGATTCCGAAGATGTTGTACATTGTAGAGGGCACGAATAGGTCATGGTACAGTATATTTCATGTGCAGTGGGCGCCAGGAAGGCCACTTAGTGAGCGTAGGTAGCTTGGAATAATCCGGTCCTTGTGGGAGGACCGGCCTTTTTATTTAATTTCGAGCGGTTTCACCCCCACTTTTCAATGACGTAAATCACATAGCTACACCGAGTATACCACCCAACATAAGTTTTTAGATAATTATCGGACACCTAAATATGACCCCAAAGCACTCATTTACCGACTATATCGAAAAAACGCGGCCTATGGCCCAAATTCACTTCGGTCCTTGTGGGAGGACCGGACCTTCGGGCAGTAGCCATGTACCCCCTCATTGTCCATTTCGTGAGGTTATCGACCCACATCACGCTTGGTGGTGTTCGTGTTTTCAATTTGCCCGCTTCGGTTCCGTTTGCCGATTCTAGCTCCGTTTATTATTCCGTTACTCCGTTATCCCCGTTACATCCGTCTTTATCCGTATTTGCCGTTTCCGTTGCCTTCGTACCGTTTGTGATTGGAGGACTTCGTCGCCGTATTTTTTACCGTTACTCCGTGTTTTAACTCTGGACCCGTACTTCTTGCCCGTAATGTCTTCAAACCGCCAGACCAGTCTCGCAGAATCTTTGCGGAATGCTCGCCGCTCTGGCACGCCGTTATCACCCCCTCCGTCAAATTCACAATCTTCCACGCCTAGCGCTTCTCGCGTGCGTAGGATCGTTTCCACCGCTTCGTTGCGTTCTCGGCCATCGTCCTTGCGCGCTTCCCCGTCACCCTCCGATTTCTTCAATGACCCGCCTGTTCTCCCCTCCACTCCAGTTGAGGAAGGGAGGGAGGATGAGTATCTGGAGCAGCTCTCGTATGCCTTCACTACGTATTCCACCGACGTCGTGATGACCATCTTGCGTCCTGGTGGCTATAATCCGAAGAATGATGATGGTTTTACACTGGACGACGAGACTGCAGACACGGACTTTGCGGCTCTGCTTTCTGCTTTGCGCCACGTCTTGTACCCCATCTCCTTCTCCGAGTTCTCCAAGATTCTCGACCTCGAGCACGACTACGATTTTTATCATGTTGTCCTCCTCAACGAGATCGTCTTCACCGTCTTGCCCGTGGTTCTACGTGGTACGGCTTTGGCTCTCTACACCGAGGCGGCTCTTTCTCACCCTGGTGACGGCCGGTACATTCTTCAGCGCCTTCGCTATGAGGTTGAGGGCGTAACTGATTCCGACACCGACCGTTTCTGGGAGAAGCTGCGGGCCACCATCATCGACGAGAACACCGACCCCGCTCCGCAGCTCACCACCATCCGTACTCTTGGCGACAAGCACGCCCGCCTCAACGCTGACTACTCCGAGACGAAGCGCGTGAAGGATCTTTGGCACATCCTTGCCAACTCCGCCAAGAGTTCTCCGTTCGTCACCCCGTTGTACGTTAATGGCTACTGCCCCGCAGTCCTTGTGGTAGGACCAAATCGACGATTTGGTCCTACCACGAGGACCATTGTTCCGATAATTTAATTGGCCATCTCCCGTGATTTGTGGTGTCTAACCAATGAAAGGTGGTATATATAGGTCCTATATCAATTTATTTGAACGCTGGTTTGGCCTATATCCATCCCATATATCCATGACGTACGCATTTCAAACCTCTACACTCAAATTCTTCAAAACGGACTTTTTGGAACATTCAAAATGTGGCAAATTAGTGACTCATCTTCAATAATTTTTTACCAATCATATATCAACACTACACCTGCGCGGATACCATCAAATTGAACCTATACATATGTCCCAATCATATTTGGGCGGTAGGCCCGGTTGGAATGCATATATTGGCTCGTTGGCTCGTTGGCTCGTTGGCTTCCCCTCTAATATATTGGCTCGTTGGTTTCCCCCCTAAAACAGTGGTCACGCGAGCTGACCATCCAGCCATCATAATTGCTTGCCAGAGGGCATATATCGCAAGGTTGGTGTGTGCGGCACATTAAATCTTCAAGTATATATGTATTGCGAATTTCTGAAAGTCTAACATCATCCAAATATCTTATTTTTCGACTGGCGTGTACACTTTAGAATGGATGAATGCCAATTTCTAAAGTCCGAAATTCACTAAATTCGGAATTTGCATTGTGTTGAACATGCGCCATGCTGAAATAGAGCGGAAATGATGATGAGGGTGCGAAGTAACCGATTCAGTTATCTTATTTGGTCATAAACTCACGATGTATAACCATGAGCATCACCGTGAGCCCCCCATGTGGCTCCTAATACTCAAAATAACGGTGGTCCTTGTGGTAGGACCATCATTTTCTTCAAGCTTTTGGTGAAATTACACCCCTAAAGCGTGTCGTTCAACCACACACCTAAAGTCTCATGGGGGCCGCCGCTATAAGAAATAAAATTCGTTTAACTCGTAATTATCATGTGCAAATGTTGCCTGTGCCTCAAATAGTCGATTTGGTGATCGATACCGCAATTGCCCATTGGTCCTTGTGGTAGGACCATGAATTTGGGTAGTAGCCATTAACGTCATCCGTGACCTCCGTAGTGGTACGTCTTTTTCATTCTCCACTTTGTGCCTCCGTATTCGCACAGTGTGGAGGGAAGAGAAGGCGTCTGCCACCCCTGCCGTAAGCACCGCTCCGCCTGAAAGCGATGGCGGCTGGAAAAAAACCCCCGACATTCAACGCCATGTCTTACGACCGCAAGCCTCCCCACACCGTCAAGTTGGACGGTGAGTGGCGGGCGGTACCGGCTCACGCACTCATCCTGCGCTGGAAGGGTGCGGGGTTCCCGTGCATCCTTTGTTTCCGCTTGTGGGGGCTCACCGATTCTCACCCCGACACGAACAACATTTGTGCGTTCACGTGCAAGGAGGCTTACAACCCCTCGCGCGTCCCACAACTTGCACCTCCGGCGGGTACGCGGCCGCAGCCGCAGGAGTTTGCTGCCGCACTCGCTTCGCTGCAGGGGGCTGGTGGTGCCGCCGCGCATTCTCTGGTGGTGCCACCCGAGACCTATGCGTCGCCGACGTCGCCCTCTGCATTCACGTTCATCGCCCCTGACCCACCTCCGCATGTTCCGCCTTCCGCCGCGGCGGCAACTCTTCAGCATCTCGTACCTGCTGTACAGCCCGTCGATGGCGGCTCCGTGGACTCACCGCAGCTCGACGCGACCGCTGACCCCAAGCCCGTCTCCATGCTGGGTTTCACTGAGGCGGACGTGGATTGGCCCGCCTTTCGCGAGACCGTGTGGATCCCGCCCTTTCAGGGCGGGCGCTCAACCGACAACACTGTTTGAAAGTAGAACACAACTAGATTCCAATGTAACCCCTAAGTGGTGCCCCTGCTTTTTCTTTAGCTGTAACATTGGGTTTAGGTTTAGGGTTCTTCCTCTCGGGATGGCCACTCACACCTTCGGGGTGAGGTGGTGTCACGGGAGAGCCGATCTCCCCATGGGGTTTGCTATCCTTGCATGCCTCATAGTGTGTGTCACGTCACAGTGCCTCTGCTCCGTGCTTCACTAGATAGCCCGTAATTGCCTATCTTGTTTCAGTTTATGTTATCACGAGCATCCATCACTGTGTATTTCTGCTTCCGCTGTGTATATATATTGGGGAAAATCTTTAGATTGCCCCCCTCTTTCCAACAAATGTCAAAACAGTCGGATTCGTGCAAAGGTTAACACTGTTCGTGCAAAATCCTTAACACTGCAAACCAAAATTCGTGCAAACTGGATCTATAAATTTGTGAAGCCCTTTAGCGGTTGAGATGAAAACTGCGAAACGAGTTTTCGGTTGCGATTATGTTTGTGAAGGGAGCGCTGGAAACCAAAATTCGTGCAAAGCCCCGGATCTATAAATTTGTAAACCCTTCAGCGGCTGAGATGAAAACTGCGAAACGAGTTTTTCGGTCGCGATTATGTTTGTGAAGGGAGCGCTGCAAACCGAAATTCGTGCAAACTTTACTGCGGATTGAATTTCATATTTTCATAATTAGATATACCTTACCCTCCCGTCGGAGGGCCCATGCGGCGTTTAATGCGTCGTGGTCGTGGTCGTGGTCGTAGTCACACTTTCGTTTCAGTACATGGTCGCCACGTTTTTATGCGACATGAGACGCAGTCCGCAAAGCTCCCAGAACGAAAGTTGGTGACACTGTCATGAACGTCACCTGTATGGGCTGGAACAGGAATTATACACAAAACGAATTTCCGTCGTCGTCGTCGTGGTCGCACTCGAGTGGGAAACGAGCGAAGCCGCCAAGCCCGCAAAATGGAACAGTCGAAACGATGGGCATAGCGAAATGTGTGGCTCGCACTGCGAGGCAAATCTTTGAAACGCGAAGCAAATCTTTTTTGTCGAAAAAATGACTGGGCGAAGGCTTAAAAA
>LGRX02027128.1:0-27242 GCA_001247695.2 Cymbomonas tetramitiformis
AGATGGCAGTGACTCCTTTGCCGTTGACGTGTCAGTCAGAATGCGGTGAACGGTAACATTGTTAGAGCTGGCATGGAATAATGACTTTCCATTGGCCAGATGAAGATTTAAGGGCTAGAACCCGTTACAGTTTTGGGAAATGTGACAGAGCATTGAGATATAAGTAGGCTCTGACCGGAGGTCAGGCTAGTGGACTCATTATTGTTTTGCCCTCGCAAGTACTAGGTGGCTGTTCGCGTGCCAGTGCTAGAGTGCTAAGACAGTTCTGCTCACAGCTTTTGTACACAATAATTCGTATTTTGTGATATAATATCAATTTTGACGGATACATTTCACTGCTGTTTTCATACTTTTTCAAAACAATAATGTCCTGCGCGGAGCGGCTTTTTATTTCAGTGTTAATCCGGAAGTAAAGGCCCTTTGGCGAGAAGTCAGCAGCAGTTGAAAGAGCGGATTCGGAAGTCAGGCGACTCCAGGGGCACCCACGGTGCACTGGCGGACCCTTTTTCTTCCCTGAACTTGGTGGTACTTGCACTGAAAGAGCTACCAGCGACGGCGGCGAAGGATCAGCTTTGAATTCACTAGTCATGAGCGGCCTCCTTCTACCCGGTGATATCCTCAACACCTTGTTCTGCAGTGAATCCAGGGGCACCCCTGGTGCACTGGCCTAGCTGCTGACAGGTGTCCTTCAGTTTTGAGCTAATCAGCACGGCATGAGCTTGGGCGGCGGCGGCGACAGAGTCAATCAGCAGTGAATGTACACCTGGATGAGCACCTCTCAGTGGTTCCTTCAGCTGGCCACCTTGTTTGAAGTGAATCCAGGGGCACCCCTGGTGCACTGGCTTAACTGAAAAGCAAGTGTGTGTTACCTGGGAGCTAATCAGCAGCGGCATCTGCCTTGACTTACCGGCTAAGAGTGGATCAACAGCTAATGTGCACCTTGATGAACTACCTTCCAGTGGGTTCTCCAGCTGGCCACCTTGTCTGAAGTGAATCCAGGGACACCCCTGGTGTACTGGCCTAGCTGAAAGGCAGGTGTGCTTGGCCTAGGAGCTAATTAGCGGCGACATCTGCTTTTACTTACCAACAAAGAAGTGGATCAGCAGTGAGTCACTGCTCCATGTCTGGAACTGCAACTTACGGTTTCTTGGGCAGCTCCACCTTGTCTGACGGTTAATCCAGGGACACCCCTGGTGTACTGGCCTAAGCCTGAAGCAGGGGAAAAGCTTGCCAGAGGACTGGCAGCAGCATCAGCCCTGAAGGCGACAACTGAGTGGTCTTTTAAGCGGTATTCCCTGGTGTGACACAGTTACCTGGTGGATTCAGAGTTAATTACTTTTCCAGCCTGGAGTGCTGCTTACTACTGGAGTGACCTTCTAGTGCTTTATCATAATGTGTTGGAGAATTCTTCTATCTTTTCTACGGTATTGGTCAGCCGGTGAGGCCCTCATGTCACAGGCCACCTTCTGAATCAGCAGTAGTGCTGCGAATCCAGGGGTGCTCAGCACACTGGCTTAGCTCCCAACTCTGCCAGCGACCTTGTACTTGCTTACTGGACTGGGGAGTGAGCTTCTATGCCAGCCATGGTGCCCTTGATTAGCAGTGGTGTGATGAATCCAGGGGTGCTCAGCACACTGGCCTAGCTCACACCGCTGCGTATCAGTGCTATTCTTGGTGTCGTGGAGTTGCCCTCACTTTCATTGTGCTCTTGATGAACTCTGGTCCAGCTAATCCAGAAGGGCTCAGCACACTGGCCCAGCTTTAACTCTTCCTCGCACGAATATTCTGCATCTGCTGCTGATTCAGAGCGCTGAAGCACAGTGCTGGACCTTTAGGCGTTCGCTGGCCGCACGCGTTTCGTTCTTTCGCTTGTTCAGCAAGGTGAATCCAGGAGCACTCAGTGCACTGGCCTAAGCCAGTCTGAATCAAGCCTCCAGTCTACTGGTGAACGAGCTTTGCACTGAGAGAGGGGACTCTTCCTTGGTCCCATTGGCTGAGCATTAACACAGTACTTTACCACGGAGGGCGAGGCAGAGCCAAGCGCTGCCTCTGTCCAGTCCAGAGAACGTGAGGCACGACGGCTGGCGCGAGAGCGGGTCAGTCAGGACCTTGACACGGAATATATGAGCGCAGAGGGGTCGGGCTCAGAAACCACTCCCTCCGCACCGCCATCACCAGCAGCAACAGCGCTCGCAGCAACAGCACTCGCAGCAGCAGTAGCAGCCTCAGCGCCTGCAAACCAGTTTCTCTTTGCGCTTGACGACGTAGACGAGATGGATTACTATGACAGGGAGAGCCACTCACTTGACAAGGAAGACGTCAAACTCCAGTACACTGGTGGTAAGAATGAGGACAGAGCGCTCTTCATCAGGCGTTTTGTGGACATGGTAGCAAAAGTGCAGCGGGCTTTTGAGGCCAAGAAGCGTAGGCACACGAAGTCAGCATCTTTCCATGCGCTCAGTCAGCAGCAGAAGAAGGCCTTCGCTGAGTCCAGGCCAGACTTCAGACCATTGTGGGATAGCATACCCTCGTTTCTAGCAGGGGACGATCATTCCACCTCAGTCGCGTATGACTGGTGGTGCGCTGCCTACCTGAAGGATGGCGTCATGGCTTCACACGCTTGTCATGTCCTGAAGGATCTTACCATGAGAGACGCCTACCAGGGATCTGTGCGTTGTGCGCAGCCTCCTTTTCATGAGCTGGCGCCAGGATCAACCTGGGCAGTTTGTAAGGTGTTCGAGGATGGTGATGAGGATGGCGAGGAGTCTGATGAGTGGGCAGGCGAGGGAACCTCCACGAAGGGCCTCACGGGGCCAGATGGCACTGAAGATTCTCACTACTTTTGGGCCTTGAGGGCTTTCGTTGCAGAGCTCGAAGCTAAATTCTTGATGAAGGGCACCAAAGAGAAGGAGGATCTCTTGATCGCCAAGCCGCAGACCAACGAGCAGGACGGCCTCGCCTACGTGAAGAGCTGTCGTCGCAGGGAGGCAGCACTCAACACCGGCAAGAGGGTGGAGGACTCCGTCGTCAGGCAGGACATCGAGGAATGCATCAAGGGCCTGCGCATCAAAGAATACCGAGATCGCGTGTCCGAGCAGCTGCGTGTCAGCCATCCTGCCCCCAACAAGGTCACATGGGAGGACCTGGAGGTGATCGTGGAGGTGCAGGACAAGCTGAAGAACGATGCGGAGGCTTGGGCTCTCACACTGCAGCAGGAGCTGGTTCGTAGGCTCAACTGCGTGTACTCCTGCTACGAGGCCAGGCAGATGGGGCTTGACCTGGCTGCACTAGTGTCAGCCATGAGGCGCTCGGGTTCTGCCTCCAAGACTGGGGACAGACGCAGGGACCCCAAGAAGAAGGAACAAGCACAGCATGGTGGCGACGACGCCAAGAAACCTGCGAGGGAAGCGAACAATGCCGAGCGTCAGAAGCCTTCTTACAGCAAGGTGCCACCACCTGATGCTTCAAAGAAGTTCCAGTGTGACTGGTGCTTCACGCGCCTGCCCCACTCTCCAGAGCGCTGCTACACGGGGTGTCGTGAGGCCCGGGTGCCGCCCAACTTCCATAAGGACAGGCAGAACTCCAAGTGGCCGGACGAGGTCAAGAATGCCCAGATGCGTGCCTACAACATCGCACACCGCTTTGATAAGCACAAGATGGGGATCACCACCAAGGAGTGGCTTAAGCTCCCTGAGGCCAAGCAGAAGCAGCCGCTGCAACAGCAGCAGCAGCAGCAGCAGCAGCAAGTGGCTGCCAGTGCCGAGGTTAAAGAGAAACTCGCCGCAGAATTGACAGGTCTCCAGGCAGGGTCACCTCCAAAGGATGACAAGGTCGCCGATGCACAGGCCCGGTCAGAGGTCAGTGATGCGGAGACTGAGTACGACTCCCACTTCACCCAACAGGCTGAATACGAGGAGGATGAGCAGGACTGCCCTGCTGGGGGTGGGCTGGAAGGTGGTCATGGTGTTGACATCGGTCACGCACCGAGTCTCCAGGCCAGCGCCGCTGTCGCCTTGGGCAGCACTCAGCAGATGCGGGGCTTCCAGGTCAAGACGCCGGAGGAGTTCGACAGGGCCGCTCAGGTGCCTAGAGCCGTTCCTCCCAACGTACTCAGCAGGAAGTTCCACCTGTTGGCATCCAATCTTCGCAGCTCCGTGCGCGCCTGCTCGCAGATTGCTGCCATCCTGATATCCCAGAACGCCATCGACCTCCCGAAGGACATCGAGAACCTTTTGGCGCTGGAGGAGCTCATGGGCAAGGGTCCGAATGATGCAACCGAGCAACCCACCGAGGTCAACGAGCATGAGCTGGAGGACACGCACGCCACAGCGACGCAAGGGGTAAGAAGGGAGGCAGATGGTGCAGGACACCGCGCGATCGAGGAGGTGCCATTGGACGAGATGCCCAACGGTGTGGTCGACAGCGCCGCCGCTCGATGTGCAGCCGCTGCCTGCGTGGACGACCTGGGGGTGGTTGACTTCAGTGACCATGGACATGTACGAGCTGGCACCATCAAGACCTTCGCCTACGACGCACTGAGGGCAAAGATGACGCAGCACCTGACCGACGAGCAGGTGTTATTGATGGCTCAGGTGCAGCCCATCTGCAAGTTGCGGAATGCTACCCTGTATGAGGGGCTGGCGTTGGTGTCATCTGGTGGTGAGCTTATGCTATACCGGGCGATCCTCATGGACACCGGCGCTAACTGCAACATCATCTCTATCGCTGTTGTAAGGCGGCTGGGCCTCACAATTTATGAAGCCAGCACCGGCGCCAAGGTCACCAGGTGTGACAACAGTCCCACGAAGTTCACCCATTACTGCTACGTGGACGTCATTCTGGCTGCGGGCACGCCGCACATGACGCTTCACCGGTTGTACGCCTTCGTGACCTTCGAGGCCGAGAACTCTTGGGACCTGCTGATAGGCACTGGGCCGTTGAAGAATTCCCTGATGATCGACATCAAGTTGGGAAGTTGCGTGGCCGTGTCGCATGCGCCGACGATTTTGGGCATGGATGCTCAGGTGGTTCTTCCGCTGGTCGACATGACAACACCCAAGCATCCTCACCAGCCCAGGAGGATGGACCCAGTGGTGTGTTTGCAATCGGAGATCTTTGGGCAGGAGACGGAGTGCGAATGGCTAGGGTGCCCACCCCTGAGCACGAGGAAGGAGAGGTTTGCTGCCTCTGGGATTCGGTCTGAGCACATCCATGACGGCTATGAGTCATCGGTGGGGTCACCACTGCCTTCGTCAGGGCCATCTGCTGCGCCCCCTAGACCCCGAGTCGCCACACGCGCAGAGATCGAGGCGAGGTCTCGCGTTCACACATGTTCACTTGAAGGAGGTCGAAGGAGCCACCTGGCGTTACTGGCGCCCGCCGAGCTGGCAGTGTCGGAGCGCATGCTTGCACAACTTTACGCAGCACCAAACCCCTGGGTGGGTGGACGCGCGAAGTGGGTCACCGATGGCCAGGTGACTGGGGTTCGTCCGCCTCTGGACGTTCGTCTTGACCACAACTGGGCGGATCAGAGACTGTACCTGGACCGGCACCATGTTGCGCGTCTTTGCCGCATCCTTCAAGATCTTCCTGAGGACATGCCAGCCAAACCTTCCCGGGAGCATGTCTGCGTGGAGTTCGTCCGCTGCCTCGAGCAGAAGTGGGTGATGGTGGACCAGCTGATGCCCCCTAACTGGCTGTATGTGGACCAGAAGTTGGATCACGATGAGGATAAGGACCGTTGGGTGCTCAAGGGGAGCTATATGACACACGTGCCATCCCCTGCCAACAAGCAAGACGTCGTCAAGCCCAGGGAGCAAGGCAGAGCGCTCGACAGCCTCAACTCAATCCAGCGACTGCAGCACACGCTCCAGGAGTTGTTCACGTACCCCAGTGGTGAGGTCGCTGGCACCCTCATGTGGGATCTGAAGGAGCGTGTCCTCTGTGTACAACCGAGCGCAGCCACGCAGCACCTCGAGCTGATGCGCTGCACGCTGGATCATGCACGCGTGTACAACAGTGAGGAGTTGCTGAACGAGCTTCAGCTCCCTCATTGGTACGAGAGCGCTGGTGTCTGGACGTACCAGCTGCTCAGGTACCTTCGCCCGGTGGACATAGAGTCCCTCTCGATTGGCTTCCTCCAACAGTACGATCTATATGGCAACGTAGCGCCACCTCTGGAGCTCATATCTCTGGGTTCGAGCACCAAGTACTACCCGGTGGGGGATGGTCTTGGGGGAACTGGTAGGGTGTTCTCCCAGAATGCCGCTGCTCAGGAGTACGTGCGCCTGGGGGAGATGAGGAAAATGCTCAAGGCAGCCAACACCAGGCAGCAGGGCCGTGATGCACTCGATGCAGATGCGGAGCGTAGGCCGCCACCGCCCAACAACATGGTCAACTTCAGGCTCACGAAGCGAGCCCCTGCGCAGCCACCTGCTCCTGCCGCAGGAGCAGGACCATCCCGGGCTGTCGCAGGGCCATCTCGAGCCAGGTCCAGCAGCCACTCGCCACCTCGCTCGTCGCAGACTGCACGACCGTCTCAAGCTGTCGCGGGGCCGTCTCGGGCCAGGTCCAGTGACCATTCGCCACCGCGCTTAGCGCACATCGCGTACTGCCGTACTCCGTCGCCTTCGTCCAGCAGCCATGGGACCGAGGACTTGGTTTCGTCAGATCCTGACAGCAGCCCTCCTCGCGGGAGGTCGCCCTCTGCATCGCCTGCCTGGACCAATATTGGCTCGTGGGCGGACTCAATCCGTGTCCCGCGTGATGCCCCATCAATTTCTTCGGGGGGCCCACCTCCTACGCCTCCGAGTCCGCCGCGGGCAGGTCGCCTGCCTCGGGCCCCTGGGAGGGTGCCTCCATCTCCGGCAGAGTCAGATTGGGACGCTACACGAATGGCCACCGCATCCGTTAGTTCAGTGTGCCAATTTCTGTCCGTGGAGGAGGTGAAAGCCTTGAAGGATCGCCGCAACCTCACTGTCTTTATGATACGGTTTGGCATAACGTTCTATGATCGGTGCAGAAGCCAGCGCGTCATGTACCAGCTTGGCGTGTGCAACAAGGAGCGGGGTCTCAGGCTGCGGAAACATCCGGGCATCACCAGCAAAGTTGAGAAGAAGCATAACAAGACCATCGCGTGCGGGAACAATGGCTGGCGTCTCCCTCTTGGGGGACAGACTACGTCTTCCAGCCTCCTGGAGGCCATGATTTCAGCCTGGGCTGATTTGTCGCACCGTGACTCAGGGCACAGGTTGCCGGGGGGTCATGGGAGGAACGTCGCGTGCTCGCTGTGTCGCTACGTCGAGATTGGGGCGGCACACGTGCTGCGCTGCATGGCGCACCCAAATGCCACAACCGTGTACTACATCTTCCTGGAGGACGAGCGGTGTCTTCCTTGGCACGCTGAGTTCACGAATGAGTATTTCGAGCGGGACGACCGGAAGTTCACGTGCTTGCAATGGGGAACCAGGGAATCGGCCGCGCCGTGGTTGATGCCAGCCCTGGGGGCCTTGGAGGCGCTGCGTCTTCCGCCGCCGCCGCCGCCGCCGCCGCCACCGCCCGCCCGTCAGGCTCACGTGGCCGAGAGACCCGAACACATGGATACGGCCTTGCGAAGGAATGTGCACGAGGTTCGAGACCCCCCTGCACGTCATCAGCCGGGTGCGGGCGGTGCTGCGCGCTCGTCTGCCCCTTCTGTCAATCGCCATGGGGCTGCTACCCATGTCGTTCATGCACCAAGAGCGTCCAGGATGCCAGCCGATCTCACATCGCGGTGTCCTCCTTCTCCAGCTGCTTCGATATGCAGCGCAGAGATGCAGGCGTTCGAACGCCATACGGACGAACAGCGTGAGGCGCAGAGACAGACGCATTTTCAGCAGGGCTCCCCGGGCGCAGCGGGCGGGTGGCCCTGGTGAACGACCAACGCTGTGGCCGTGGGCCGCCTGCACGGGCGGTCCACTTGAGGCCAGGTGTCCTGCGAGCGTGTATCTCGTTTGCAGGCAGTGCAGTGGTTTGGTGGTGGCTGGGACGCGGTCCCGTTCCCATGGTCGCCGTATGGGCAATGTGGGAGGCAATAGCTTGGCACTTGTCGTGGTGCCCCTTTCAAGTTTGGTGGAGGCGTTTCGTGGCCTCATTTTTGCGCCAGCTGCCCGTATGGTGGTCGACTGCTCAACGTTATCCCCTTCGTGCATCTTACGACGTCTGGGTCTTATGGGCTCTCGCCTACGTTTGGTACGTTGGGCTCCTTATCGTGCGCGCCGCAGGCATCTATGCTGGCGTGCACCGTGTGCGTGCGGGGGATTGGATGGTGATGCCCCTTCGGGTGGTGGTCGTTTCCTTGGCGTGCTGGTCACGGTGTGCAATCGCCCTCCTCTTCGTGGTCCTCGCCTGGCTTTGGGTTTGTGCCGACATTTACGCTGAGGACGTGGCGTGCCACGACTCCTGTCGCGTGCGCTGCCCGCTGGACGCAGGTCACGTTCAACATGGCCGTGGATGGACTGTTCCGACCCTGCGCTTGTCCCAAGTCTTCTTGTTGGGCCGCGTGCGCCTGCCCGCTTTGCCCGCCAGATTGGACAAGCCTCGCTTCGCGGCGCGCTGGACACAGCTCCGACGCAATCTCCGCCTTCACCGCGTCGCACAAGCCGCCTACATGGCGCTTGTCCTTGCAGTCGTGGTCTTCACCGCTGCTGGTGGGAGTACTCGCTTGGCGCACGGGGGGTGGAGAATCATGGCGTGCTTCTTCGCTTCGAACTCGCCGGTAGCCGCAGCGCATTTCAATCGAATTTTGCGATTTTTTCTGCTTTTGTGCGGAATCTTGTGGGTCGCTGGCAAGATGACCGAGTGTGCGCCTACGTATGATGTCACGTCACCCACACGCAGCGCCTGGGGTTCGTCCCCCTGCACTTCTTGGGAGGCTCAGCAATCCTCAAGGCAATGGGAGCCGGGCTGGGTGGCCAATGTCGCGGAGCAGGATGAGGTCTTGCCGTACACCGTGCTGGACGAGCTTCAACCTCTGGGTGACACGATAGTGACCAAGGACGAGGCAGCGTGGCTCGACACTGAGCTCAATGCCACGTTTGGAGGACATCCTGACTTCAAGGAGGAGCACTGGGAGGAAATGCGGAATGTTCTTCGCAGGTGCAAGACCACCTTTGCCAACAGTCCTCACGATCTGACAGGCTACAAGGGCAAAGCGGAGCACAACACGTTCTCCATTCCTTTCGTAGACGAATCCAAGGCCGCCTACCAGAGACCCAGGAAGTACAGTCCGGGCGAGCAGGAAATCATCGATATTCATTGCAAGGAACTTTTGGAGTATGGCTTTATAGAGCCAGCAGCCAAGCATTGCAGGCATGCGAGCAACGTGGTCGTAGCTGGCAAGAAAGATCACGAGACTGGCCTGTGGACCCAGACGAGGTTCTGCGTGGACCTCAGGGGTGTCAATCGGCACTCCCTCGGCAATACGCTGCCGCACCGACCAGAGGAGCTCTACCAGAAGGTGGCGAAGGCTAAGTTCAAGACCACGCTGGATGCCACCAAAGCTTTCCACCAGATTCCCATGGCCACGGAAGAGGACAGGAGCAAGACGGCGTTTTGGTGGAAGAATCAGTTGTACCAATACACCTCGATGCCTTTTGGTGCAGCTGGAGCTACTTCTGCGTTCGTAAGAATCATGGACTACGAATTACGGCACTTGCAGCATTGCACGGTGGCGTACGTCGATGACGTAGTGGTCTACACGGATTCCACGCCTGAGCAGCATTTGAAGGACGTTGAGGACGTACTTCGCACCTTGGGGGACGCTGGCATCCGTTTGCATGCAGGCAAGAGTACCTTTGGTGCAGCCACGGTGGACTTTCTGGGCTATCGCATTGGTCACAACTCCATTGGCGCGCAAGAAGCCAAATGCAAGGCCATCCAGGAGCTTCCAAGCCCTCAGGACAAGACTGGGCTCCGCTCGATCTTGGGCATGATGAACTACTATAAGGGCTTGGTGGGTGAGCCAGGGGGGCCAAACTACTCTGAGATGGCCCGCCCTCTCAATGACCTGCTCAAAAAGGAGGTCACTGACATCAAGGCAGCCTGGGGGAAGGAGCAAGACCGAGCACTTCAAGAACTTAAGGATGCTCTCTGTTCTGGGAGGTGCCTGAGGCCTATCGATTATGACAGACCCCTCATATTGTACACCGATTGGAGCACCTATGGCATTGGCGCAGTGCTGGGCCAGAAGGACGATGATGGGAAGGAGTACATTTGTATGGCAATCAGCCGATCCCTGAGTAAAACGGAGAGACAGTACGCCAGCTTCAAAGGGGAGATGCTCGCAGTGGTATGGGCAGTGCGCACACTGAGGCAGTACTTGCATGGAGTCCACTTCACTTTGGTGACCGACCACTCACCGCTCACCACCCTGATGGAGAAGGCCGATCTCCAAGGGCAACACCTACGCTGGGCAATCAGTTTGCAGGAGTTCGACTTCACTGTGAAGTATCGTCCAGGCGCCAAGAACAGCAACGCTGACGTGCCGTCTCGCTACCCACCGACTGCCGTCCACGACGGATGAGACTGGAGCGAGGCATGAGAGGGAGAAGGTGACTGCGTTACACGCAGGCGTGGGGGAAGTTCACACGAAGGACTTCGGTGACCACTTGTGCTTTATGTTGGCTGGGGATACCTTCCCAGGGGAAGAGGCCACGCCAGAGGTGCAGGTTGCCAACTACTGCAGGATGGCTGCCATGGAGCAGCTGGGCACAGGACCAGTGCATCGTTTGTTCGACTTGCACTACCACGAGGAATTAGAATGCAATCATGGGGACATGTTCGACACTGACTTACCTGAGCTGGTGACCGACTCTGGAAGGCTAGCCAGAGCAGCTTGGAAGGCGTTGAGCCTGGTCAGGCCGACGCGAGGTACGCACGGCGAGGGAAGCCCTGCTGTGTACAGCAATGAGTACTTTGAAGGTGAGCGCATCCTGAAGCCCGAGAAGGTGGACACCAGGGTGCTGGGCAGTTGGTTCTTCTCGCAAGCTCGGCAGGAAGGCGTGGTGTGCTACGAGCCATGTGGAGGCCTATGTGCTGGGCTAGAAATGTTGCTCCGCAGTGGGATGAAGGTGGATCGCTACCTGTATCAGGACATATCCCCGAGCAGTCGGACAGTTGCCAGGGCCAGGTGCACGGCGTT
Source organism: Cymbomonas tetramitiformis (assembly GCA_001247695.2). Taxonomy (NCBI): domain Eukaryota; kingdom Viridiplantae; phylum Chlorophyta; class Pyramimonadophyceae; order Pyramimonadales; family Pyramimonadaceae; genus Cymbomonas; species Cymbomonas tetramitiformis. The sequence goes on from LGRX02027128.1 coordinate 11,180, forward strand.
GCTAAGACGATACCCTGACCTCATCTCGCCCCATGCAATAGAGTTTGGGGCTCTACCCCAGGATCTGCGCGAGACCACCAGTGCCGACTTCATACGAGCAGGAGCTCTTCAAGGACGCCAGTGGGTCATGGTATGTGGGTTCCCATGTCAGGATATCTCCCCTGCTGGAACACTCACAGGCCTGGATGGCAGGCACAGCAAATTATTTTATGAAGTGGTCAGGCTTCTGTCCACACTCCAGCAGCTGCAGCGGCAGAGGCCTCCAGGCTATATCCTGGAAAATGTTTCTCCGTTGTCACACAGACCTGGAACCAAGATCAGGGACGAGGTGTTCCCGTACATTGCCAGCGTCATTGGTCGACCAGTGTCCTTTGATGCAGCACAAGCAGGCGCTTACGCACATCGATTGCGAGCGTATTGGAGCAACTTGTTCCAGAGCCACCAGTTTCGCTCCGTCATGAGCAAGGTGGTGAGACCAGAAGGACGAATCGTATCGTCAATCATATGCAAGGGCTGGCATCCCAGGCCAGTGATAAGGACAGACCGCGCGCCTCACTACGTGGTGAACGTGGTGGGAGAACCATTGAGGGCACTACCCACCATCATGGCGACGCAAGGGTCAAGAGCGTTCAGAAGAGCGAGGATGGGCACCGTGGTGCGCAACCAGGACGATGAAGACGCCGAGGAAGAATCTCGAGAAGTGAACCTCGAAGAGAAGGCGCGAGCCATGGGCTACAGCGCAAGTGAGCTACGCATGGCCGATGGCCTGAACGACGTAGAATTGGCAAGCATTCTGGGCCTGGCCATGGATCGCAGGGCAATGGAGCTGCTGATGGCGGTCGCAGAAGCAAGCAGGAAGGGGCTCCCTCACAGCAAGGAATCCCCAGAGGCGGAAAATTCCCCAGGACAGCCCATCGCTGTAGACAACAACTGGGCAGACCACGAGAGGTCGGACCTTCAGCAGAGGCAAGCTTTGCTGGCGGAATGGGTTGAGAGTTCGAACGCGTACACCCAGCAGGTGGCGAAGACTATGACCCATCGCGACTGGGAGGAGAAGCTGCGGATAATGTGCTCGCAAGGGCAGAAAGGCGCAGAAGGAATTGGAGCCCAGCGACAGAAGGCTGGAACCAAGAAGAAGAAGAAGAAGAAAGAGTGGCAGCTCTACACCATGGCGCAGTATCGTCAGAGGCATGAGAACCACTTCGTGAAGGAGGGCGCAACCCCAGCAGCGCGCGTGGATGTGCCTGCCTGGAGTCCGCCTGCCAAAGAGTCAGAGATGAGGCTCCCCAGGTTGGCGTGCACCACCAGATTCGAGGACCTGATGGCCAGCGTGGCTGAGCAGCAGTCAGACCGTGACAAGCATCGAGACGTACACGATGATGCATGGTGCCTTAGATGGTTGAAGTCCAATGGTAGAGTGAGGTTGCCAGAAGAGGAAGTTCGTCGAGTAAGGAGGCGAGCAGCACGACATCGATGGGACGAGGCCACGGATGAGATCTACATGGTCACCATGTCGGGCAAGGAGGTGAGAATACCTAAGCCTGCTGACCGTCTCGCGTTGGTAAAGGAATACCACTCCAGAACTGGACATTGGGGCATAAGACGTACACAGCATCTTTTGTGGCAGCGCCATTGGTGGGCCGATCTGAAGAAAGACGTGGAGGCTGTGGTCACCCAGTGTGAGACCTGTCAGCGTGTGAAGACTCATTATGCGAGAGAGGAGGCATGTTTATCCCCCCTTGAGATTGTGTCGTTCATGTATCGCTGGTCGCTGGATTTGGCATGGCCTTCGAGGAGAGAGACCAAGTCTGGCAACAACCGAGTGCTCATCATGACCGAGCACTATACCAGGTTCATAATCTGCGTGCCCATTCCTGACAAGGAGGCGAGCACCATCACAGCGGCATTTCGCAGTCATGTACTGGCTGTGTTTGGTGCGCCGGCAGAATGCTTGGTGGATGGAGGAAAGGAGTTTGAAGGCGAGTTCAAGCAGCTGTGCAGAGACTGCCTGATTGACCGGCGAGTCACCTCGCCAGACTCACCAGAAGGCAATGGGCTGACCGAGAGAGTGGTACGCACTATGAAGTTCTGCTTTAAGAAGCTTGCCTTGGAGAAGGGTCTCGATTATGAGTGGGATGAGCAGCTCTGGCCACTAGTGCTGAGCTATAATGCAGCACGCCAGGAGTCCACGGGGGTGGCGCCGTTCACCATGTTGTTTGCTCAAGAGGCAGTAGTGCCGCCTGATTTGAAACGGGCGCCCAGCATAGATTTTGGTGCTGAGGTCGAAGATGAGAAGGATGCCAGAGTCAAGGACCTCCACCAGAGAGCACAGGTGGTGAGGCGACTGATGGTACACGCTGGTTGCAGCCTGGAGGTCGCACAGCATCGTGATACATTACATTATGAAGGGAGAAGAGGTGGGGGCTATGAGCCTAGTCCACACCAGTTCAAGGTGGGCGATTTCGTCTACATCAGGCAGAAGCCTCGCAGCGGCATGGAAGTCGCGACCAAATCTGCCATTCTGAAGCTGGTCAAGATACAGCGAGATGGTGTGGTGGTACTTGAGGACGCCACCAAGTTAAGAGAGAAGAGCACCGTGCAGAGCATCGCGCCATGTCACCTACAGGTGAAGGATCAGTATGACTGCAGTGCAGCCGTTCCCAGTAAGCACCTAGCATGTGAAGTTTGCAGGAAGACTGATGGGGAAGCAGAGATGCTGTTGTGCGACGCATGCAACAGGGGGTACCACTTGTGGTGTCTGACCCCAGCACTGGATGGAGTACCAGAAGGCGAGTGGCTATGTCCCAGGTGCTCAGGCACGGGGATGCAAGCCGCCAACGCTGAGGTGCAGACCCAGAAAGATGAGAGCTCTGGTGCCCTAGAGGACAGACTGGGCATGAAGGAGCAGCAATTGAATGAGAAGCTGTCTGCGGAGATGCGCCTGTTGCCAGCAGACGTGGGTCCCCGTCGGATGGTGAAGGGAGACACGTCTCAGCCTTGGCATGCCATCTCATCAAGGGAGATGCTGTTGAAAGAGGAGGACATGTTCTTGGGCATGCCAGATCAGATTGATTGGGGAAGACAGGACAAGCTCTCTGAGGCTGTGCAGATCTTCATGCCAGGGCATTGGAATGAGGGGCATCGCACGGTGCTGAGCAAGAAATATCGGGAACAGAAGGCCATGGCAAGGCATCTGAGGGATGCACCTCTTGTGCCTGCGTTGGCTGAAGAAGAAGTTGAAAGACGAGGAGAGCTGAGACACATGACTAAGGCTCAGGTGAGAGAAGCTAGCGCGCTGCAGTGGGGGCTTGAACTGGTCATCACAGTGCCCTCTTAGGTGAGGCGTTTGGCGACAGAGGTGGACTGGAAGTCCGTCGATGGCGTGTGGGACCCATGGGCAGGCACTGGGGTCATCAGTGAGGTGATGGTGGAGCAATGGCCGCAGTTGAAATTCATGAACAATGACTGGAACTCTCAGTTGGGTTGGTCTGAGGCGCATGACGCACTTCAGCCAGGTAACTATCGTATATGGAAGGAGAAGTATGGTTTCTGTGACGCAGTGGTGACTTCGCCTTGGTTCGCAGCGCTGGATATCGCGTTTCCGTTGGCAGTAATGGCCAGTCGTGTGGTGGCATGTGTCCACGTTCCATATTATTACTTGACAGACATGACTGAGAGCAGGGCTGCGTACTTCAGACGATTGAGTCAGACAGGACGCTTGCATGTGATTGGGCATCTGGAACATGGACCTATTGGCCGCAGGTGTATGTGGGTCTTGGTGTTCAAGAATCCGCTGGTCAGAGCCAGAATGTTACAGGGCGGAGAAGGTGAAGGCATTGGTATGTTCACTTTCAGTTTGGGCAAGTTCATGGCAGATGGTGATACGACCCAGTATGCTGAACAAGCCCACATTTGAGTCTGTGCTACTGCACGCAGCAGCTACAGATGGGGGATGTTGGAATCTGGGCTTGCATGTAAGAGTTCAGCGTTCGATATCAGGGTATCAGAATTTTAAAAATTTTGTAGCTCTACGATCTTATGCTGTGTTGAGAATTGCTCGAACAGTCACCGGCACCAGTGAATATTAATGATGCTTATGACCAGTCGCGAGTGTCAAGTTCGTTCGATTCCGAGAATGTTTGTACCATCATATGCACGCGTTTGCGACAGCTGTAACAAACGCCGGCTTCTCATGGTACCGCGCCGGGTTTGTTCAGCTGGTGACACGCATGACAGTGGTGACAGCATGACAGGCTTTGCGAAGATGACCATCTGTGAGATGCAGACTTGTCAGAGAAGATATGGTCACCATCAAATGACCAGGGAATGATAAGACGAAGATGGCAGTGACTCCTTTGCCGCTGACGTGTCAGTCAGAATGCGGTGAACGGTAACATTGTTAGAGCTGGCATGGAATAATGACTTTCCATTGGCCAGATGAAGATTTAAGGGCTAGAACCCGTTACAGTTTTGGGAAATGTGACAGAGCATTGAGATATAAGTAGGCTCTGACCGGAGGTCAGGCTAGTGGACTCATTATTGTTTTGCCTTCGCAAGTACTAGGTGGCTGTTCGCGTGCCAGTGCTAGAGTGCTAAGACAGTTCTGCTCACAGCTTTTGTACACAATAATTCGTATTTTGTGATATAATATCAATTTTGACGGATACATTTTACTGCTGTTTTCATACTTTTTCATGTTGGAATCTGGGCTTGCATGTAAGAGTTCAGCGTTCGATATCAGGGTATCAGAATTTTAAAAAATTTGTAGCTCTACGATCTTATGCTGTGTTGAGAATTGCTCGAACAGTCACCGGCACCAGTGAATATTAATGATGCTTATGACCAGTCGCGAGTGTCAAGTTCGTTCGATTCCGAGAATGTTTGTACCATCATATGCACGCGTTTGCGACATGCGTACGCCGTTAGTAGGCCTGTTAACCTCCTAGGCGAACATGTCGTACCCGTTTCCTACTAGCTGGCGCAACATGAAGCTCTAGGTTCTTGTTGAAGTCAGCATTTGAGGTGTTGGGGACCACGGGAGTATCACCGATCCCTCAAATAAAAATCCATCAAAGTCAAATTGCCGGTTCGCATTTGGGTAGTCCGCACTGAATTCGTCCTTTCCGCGATATCGATATCAAGAATCGGAGCTCACATATCGAAGAGTATTGATATCAGGTCAAAGCTTGTCGACTAGTATTGATATCCACGCCAAATTTGTCGACGGGTATTGATAACGGCCCGAAACTTGTCGTCCGATATTGATATATGATATGTCGTAAAAAAATTACTATATCGACTGATCCCAATATCACCGATATATGGCTACTGCCCAGCAACGATCCTTGTGACAGGACTGGAATCGCGTCCGGTCCTGTCACAAGGACCGACTTTTCGGGAATTTTTTAAGCCGTCCTCTTGGCGTTCCGAGTGCACCCCACCCGGAATGTTAGTTTCCAATGGACCTATACTATGTGTCTTCACGCGCTATTGACAGTATATCGGCATTAAATGAGTATATCCAGTGCATTTGAGTCATGTACCCTATCATTTTCCACTTGCAACTTTCGGAGGACGTTCAAACACACACCATGCCTTTGATAATTTTTATCCAATTGAATTCTAGGACTCACAAGCCCGCCAACCTTCCAATATATATCCTAACATCATATCCAATCATACGCAAAAGATTATGCACGTTCTCAGTGTATATTGGGTCGTGTATCCACTCTCGTATATCGAGTGCTCGTATATTCACTCGTATATCCACTCTTTTATGCAGCAAAAGCTTTCTTCAAGGCTTGAAGAATTTTGTCGAATAGCATCTGCATTATTCACTTATGGCTGCTAGCACATTGTAGTGTTCATATATATACATATCAATTGATTTTTTGAGCTATTAGCATCACCATAACTGGCCGTATTGTGCATTGTATGTACTCTAGAAATTATGGGTTGACAGATTTTTTAGGTCCTAATTTGCATATGATCCGAAATTCCGTGAGTGCATGCTATTGTGAGCCATGACTGCGGAAGTATTATGGCTATCTATGAGGTGGTACATATGAGAGGGCACTATTGGGTCATAAACATGATATGTTTAATTGCTAGATGCATTTGGAAGCCATCTAGTAGGTGTACGCGGCTTCGGGCACTCCGGTCCATGTGAAAGAACCGGCATTTTTATTTAATTTTCGTCGGGACTACCCCCGCGTGTTATTCCTCTCAAGCACATGCCCATATCGAGTATAGCACCCAAAAGAGGTTCGGAATAAATTCTTGGACACCCAAATATGGTGTCAAAACACTCAAATATCAACTATATCGAAAAAAACGCGGCAGATAGCCCCAAATCACTTCGGTCCTTGTGACAGGACCGTGATTTTGGGCAGTAGCCATATATCGATGCAATTATCACATATCCGAGATATGGATATACCGCGCCTTGTTTCGTTGTGAAGAGAATTTACTTTTCAGGAGGTCGATGTATAATGAGAAGCTCGGCCACTTCGACCGCGCCAGCGTACCGCGCCAGCGTGCCCGCGCCAGCGTGCCGCGCCAGCTCGTGTGAGCGCCATTGCGCGGTGTTCCCGGCTCGATAGCATCCTTAATACTAGCTCGGCGTGAGGGGGTGGATTCCGCGAGTTCCGTTATCAACGGACTAACGCGCGTTGGTTCGAATCCAACCTACTCCGCAGTGACAGTTATCGACTTTTATTGAAGTGCTCTTTTGCTGAATGGGGTTGTTGATATTTGGCTGATTCGAATACAATGTATTCCGCAGTGCGTGACTTGTGAATTCCTTATGTGCTCAATGACTGAATGGGCTTGGCGGTGTTTGGCTGTATGTGCGCAGCAGCCAAGCCGACGCGCGGTGCCATCGTAGGTCTCCAGCACTAATAAGAACAGGGTAGTTGTCCGGTACGATTATGTGGTTTTCGCAACCTTTGTTACTGCATATCAGATTTCGTGTTTACTCACGTTTGTGAGACGCGCATCTATTGACGTGGGTTGTGCACACTGCAGGTACCATTGGAGCCCGGATTGTTCTATCTTATACTCGCACATGTGCTCTTTTTTGCAGGTTAGGCAGGTCAAGCGATATCATAGATATCGTGTACATGTGTATGCAGGATTTGTGGAGCCCTTAAGGAAGTGATCTGTAGAGCCCTTAAGTAATAGATCTGTAGAGCCCTTAAGTAACAGATCTGTATATGTGTATGTAGAGTACTTAGTTTATTTAGGAAAGTAAACATATTTTAATGTAAACGTGTTTTTGCTGCATGTGTTTGCTTTTAAAAATTGTACTGCTTTCGTACATGTCAGTGTGCCTGCTCGCATACCCGCACTTCACTCCGTCACAAAGCATTTAATATTCATTTAACCGGCATTTAACCGCATACACACAACATTGCCTGCGTTGTGAAAGAGAATAGAAAGGTGCATAGGTATAAACTTTGAAATATATATGTATGCCGTAAGACTCCTTGTTCAACCGTATGGACCACTCGGTCCATACGGGTGGAATGAGCGAAGTGAGCCCAATCGTATGTTGTTCATACGTGTGCAATATTCAAACAATATTTCAATATATCCGCACGTGTGGACTTGGTAAAGTGCAAGTCCATACGTGTGGTCACCTTCGTCCACGCGCACGGATATCGCCGTTCGTGCGGGTGGACTGGTTGAAATTGCTGTTCATACGTATGGACGGTATCGTCCATATGCATGGAATTGTATTATTATAAGCTATCCACACGTACGGACACCGACGTCCATACGCGTGGATCGGTAAAATATGTTGATAAAACCATCGTCCACGCGTGCGGACACCTACGTCCATCCGGACGAATCACTGTCCGCACGTACGGACGCACATAATCACGCGTGTGGATATACTTACTATTCTTATCCTTAATAAGCTCGTTTAGCAATGTCTCTGTCCAGACGTGCGGACACCTTCGTCCATACGGATGAAAGACCGTCCACACGTACGGACGTATATGTCCATACGCTTGGATATGTTGATTGTTCGTATCTGAATGTTCATATGTACATGTTTATGTCCATACGTACGGACGGCTACGTCCATACGTGTGAACATGCCGATCCATACGGGTAATAGGCCCCTCCATACGTATGGATGCCTTCGTCCATACGTGCGGAATAGAGAATTCTGATCGTCTATACGACTGTCCATACGGTGTCCATCCGGTGTCCATCCGGGTGTCCATACGGTGTCCATGCGGTCTTCCATACGGTGACCGTGCGGTTGAATAGTGCCTCTGTCCATGCGTATGGACACCATGTGGACATGTTTTCTGTCCATACGGTGTCCATACGGTCGTCCATACGGTGTCCATACGAAATCCTTACGGTGTCCATGGAACATTTTCATATGGACACCACAATTACGCGTCGTCCGTATGGTTCTTACATATGCATCAAGGTTTCGCCAGAAATCTGTTCAGACCGTCCATACGGTTGTCCATATGGGTCCTTACGATGTCCATACGCTGTCCATATGCAAATCCACACGGATGAATGGACCAATAATCCATAGGGCGAGTGGCTGTGTCCTAGGTGCTCAGGCACGAGGATGCAAGCTGCTAACGCCGAGGTGCAGACCCAGGAGACTAAGGTCTCTTGCGTCTTGGAGGACAGGCTGGGGATGAAGGAGCAACAGTTGAACGAGAAGCTGCCCCTAGACATGCGCCTGCTGCCAGCGGACGTGGGTCCCCGACGCGTGGTGAAGGGAAGCAAGTTCCAGCCATGGCAGGCTATCTCATCCAGGGAGATGATGTTGGAAGAGAAGGGCCTGTTCCTTTACATGCCAGACCAGGTGGACTGGGGCAGGCAAGACAAGCTTTCGGAGGCCGTGAGAATCTTCATGCCTGGGCATTGGAATGAAGGACACCGTACTGTGTTGAGCAAGAAGTATCGAGAGCAGAAGGCAATGGCAAGGCAATTGAGGGGTGCACCTCTAGTGCCTGCCTTGGCTGAAGAAGAGATTGAAAAGCGAGGAGAATTGAGACATATGACCAGGCCCAGGTGCGCGAGGCTAGCGCGCTACAGTGGGGGGCTTGAGCTTATCATTACGGTGCCTTCAGAGGTGAGACGCCTGGCGACAGAGGTGGACTGGAAGTCCATCGATGGCGTGTGGGACCCATGGGCAGGCACTGGGGTCATCAACGAGGTGATGGTGGAACAGTGGCCACATTTGAGATTTATGAACAATGATTGGAACCCTCAACTGGGTTGGTCTGAGGCGCGCGATGCACTTCAGCCAGGCAACTATCGCATATGGAAGGAGAAGTATGGTGTCTGTGACGCAGTGGTGACCTCTTCTTGGTTTGCCGCATTGGATATTGCGTTTCCACTGGCAGTCATGGCCAGCCGTGTGGTAGCATGTGTGCATGTTCCTTCTTATTATTTGACAGATATGACCGAGAGCAGAGCAGCGTACTTCAGGCGACTGAGTCAGGCTGGACGCCTGCATGTGATTGGACACTTGGAGCATGGACCTCTTGGTCGCAGGTGTATGTGGGTCTTGGTATTTAAGGGGCGGATGGAATTTCTTGCAAAAAACGGTGTTTTGGGGATTGTAGGCATTGTCGCGTATCGCGGACATCGATGTGCATTCACGTTATCATGTATGCTGTGTATGACCACCATGTAACTTTAAGAGCGCCATAACATGCATCCGTGCACCATATATATTCAGATTTTCGGCATATCCAACCCAGTTTTCATGATTTTGGGACATGTAAAATTTCTCCAATCTCCTATTACAACTTACATTTCGACTTCGTTGGGTGACTATCGTCATGAAAACTTGGGGATTGGTCACATGAACATATTCCCACCCGGTAGCGCACCTGTATACCGGCAAATATACCGACTATGAGCAAAAACGCCCCCCAAAACACCAAAAAAACACCCAAAAAACACTTAATTGTAAATGTTTTCCATACTTAAGGAATGCTTTCCCATACTTAAGCGCAATTGAAGGCGATTGCTTCCTATTTGTGGGGATATATAGCATGTGTCATGCAAACAACCATGCAGGGGACGCTAGTGGACATTGGGCACGCGACATGCCTTCACAACTCCACCCAATTGGGCGGGATCGTCGGGTGTAAGCCTTGATTTCGTATATTTTAAGACAAAATTCAAGCTCTAAAAGGCAAGTTTTCAAGAATTGTCGTAATTGAAAATGTTGCTATGTGAGATATATGTCCTATATGGACTACCCATCCCAGTGATTAGTCATTTGCGACATACACACAGGTAGGTGCACGCGCCTTGGAATGCATATTTCGGCAAGCCAAGGGCATGTAGAACCACTTGGATGCACATTCCCACAATCGAATCCGTCCGTATACAGTACAAACCGCCCCTTAGGGGTTAAGAATCCTTTGGTGAGAGCCAAAATGTTACAAGATGGAGAAGGTGATGGTATTGGCATGTTTACCTTCAGTTTGGGCAAGTTCGTGGCAGAAGGGGATACGACTCAGTATGCTGAACAAGCCCATATTTAAGTATGTGCTACTGCAGGCAACAACTACAGATGGGGGATGTTAGAAATTTGGGCTTGCATATGAGAGCTTGACACGTGTTTCTAGAATATCAGAATTTCAAAAAATTTGTAGCTCTACGACTGTGTGTTATGCTGGAATACGCCCGGACTATTACAGACTCGTGTGTACGTTGAGAATATGTCGGATATATATATATATATATATATACTGTAGCCTAGATGCATATCGTTCTTTCCTTGCATCCGACGAAACCGGGGGCTCCTCAGCTCCCACATACATTCGTGACCGTCGTAAATAAATATATATACTATTTCCAACGCCCACGATCGACCCGGTGATGTTCATGTTGGAATGACGATGGCGTTGGCGAATGTGGCGACTAATGCCGAGCAGTACAGTAACGCCAGCGCCACCGAGACTCACGACGCAGTCGAGTGACAACAATCACTCCCCGGACTTTTTCACATCCAGTTAGTGAGGCTCTGCGAACGTGAAATCAACGCACGACACACCATTCGGTACCCCAAGTGTGTTACGTGCGTCCGATATATATGATAGATCCCGACGATAGACCGGTGACGTGGATATAATCGAAAATTAAAATGATCGAACGAGACCCCACGGACTGAGTCAAATCGAACGCTTTGCTACGGATTAGAAATCTACCGATAATTCAAGCGCAAGCGAAGGAGAAGTCTAAAAGACCCTCCTGGACAAACTCGTGTGTGCTTGCTTCACTTGCAAAAGGAAGGCGAAAGGTTCATCGAGCAACAGCTGTTACCGTTCGTGCATAGATATACAGCAGATATGTGTTTGTGAGCACATTTTTCAAATTCGAAATTTCTCTCATGGTAAGCCAAGCTCAACGTGAAAGAGGAAACAAAATTCTATCCCAAATTGCACCGATCAAAACATTGTTAAATAAAGCGTCGGCGACGAAGTTTGAAGGACTTGTATAACGAAGGTGTGCGTTTAGACAGGTTGCATCCTGAGTTGCGTGCGTGGTGCGTACGCTTTGCTTGCGATCCGGCTGATAGAGTTGAGAAATATCGAATGGGCTAGCATCAAGATACCTCCGACACCAAACCTCCCAGGCGACTCCGTCCTCACTTCGTATGCCAGTCAGGAAGAAACTTAAGCCCCTGCCTGGACAACAAGCCATCTCTGCATTTTTAAGGAAGACAAACGCGTGTGTGCTTGCTTCACTTGCTTGACTCGCGAGTTTAGCCCACTTCCCGAGCAAAGCCAACGGGTTCTTTTACCTACTGGCTCGCCTTCATTCTTTTCCACTCCGCAGCTTCCGAAGGTATTTCCACTCTTGCACTTTTTATGTTGTAGGTCCCTTTTCCCTAACCCACACACAATGCAGTACTAGTTTCATTGAGACACTTCTTGCATAACCCCTCCTCTTCGGTGCTTTTGTTGCGCAGGCTCCTTCTAATATCAAAACACATACCGCTGCCCCTCCACGTCGCTCAAAACGTTTAAGCACGTCTACACCTTCACCAACTTCAGGTTTGTTACAGTGATCGCCAACCAAAATGGTCAACCACAAATACAAGGGTAACCAATGGGGTGTCCTTGACGACAAAACGTATGAAGCCCTCCGCTCCTTTTGTGAAGAGCAGCGCCAAGCACCCACGCCTCGAAGGTATAACTTCCGCATATCTCCGTATCTACACTATTCTTCCGCAATTTCCCCCTTTCATATCAATTCCGAAGACCTTACGCACGCTCTTCTATTTCACTCATCGCAGGCTCGTTCCACAATCCCTGTGGGGTGGCGGGCGACTTCGTTCGTGTGACATCACGGTCTTGGAACCAAACCACGCTCAACAACAAATTGCCAGGGAGGCAGCGGCTAAGGACTGGGCTCTCATGTTCGACTTTTTGCACCAGGTGTGCACCACCCTGCACCTTTCTACCTATCACGTCAATTGTGACTTTCGCAATTTTGGAATTTGCCCTTGCCTCCTCATATGGATACTGGGTACCCGCCTTCATTGCTGCGCATTGCAGCATTCAGCACTGCGTTATCTTGCCTTGTGTATCCCCCACGCCCTTTGTGCGTTTGGATGTGCGCACACTTGATAAGTGAATTCTGGAATTTCCTTCCGCGCGTCCTTTGGCCAGACGTAATGCTGCCACCGAGGATAACGCTTCTCCCGACTGGATACTCTTGGTGCCCCCCCACGAGCACGAGTGGGTTATCATGTCCGGCCATCTGCTCCTGGGCTGTCGCCGGCGCGACAACTTGGCCTTCACCTTCCGTGCACACCACTTGGGGAACATCCCTCCCAAAGCTATTCTACCTGTCATCCGCTTGTGCCTTCATTGCGCCTTGAGCAACCTCCCACCAGCACCAAAAGTCATTAAGGCCATCCAGACTACCGACACCTACCGTGAGTACTCCATCGATTGTACTCCTTTCAATGAAGGCAACCTAGCTGCGGTCCATGGCATTTGGCGTGAAAGCGGGCTGCAAAATGGATGGCTGGCTGACACAGAGAAGGTATGTCTCCACTCCATTTGTATTTTGCCTACCCACCCTTCACTGTATTACATACATTAGCGCTTCTGTCTGTAGCGCTTTCAACCCAATAACCATACACTTTCCTGACACTTCTCTTTATGAACCTCGTGCCTGTTCTTTCAGGCCTATGTTGTCGCTCAGTGCCTCCTGACTGCTTGGAGCGGCAAAGACCCACCCACTCACATAAGATGTGATAACGGACGCGCTTTCACCGCCGAAATAATCCAGGTGTGCTTTCTTCCACAGGAAAACCACAACCTCACCCCACCCAACCGTCATTCCGATCGACACCCTTTCATCCATTCCCCTTCCACTCCCATCATAACAAGCCAGCGCTCTCGCCCTCACCCACACACCGGCAGTCCATCCAGCCAGCCAACGCTCCATGGGCTCACACCGGCAGTGCTACCAGTCAGCACTCCCTGGGCACACACCGGCACTTCAGCCAGTCAGTGCTCCTTAGGCCCACACACCGGCAGTCCATCCACCTACCCGGTGCTCTATGGGCCCACACCAGCAGTCCACCTAGCTAGCGCTCCCCGGCCCACACCACCGACGCCTTATAAGCATATCTCTCATAGGCGCCCTGCCCACCAACCTGCTCCCAAGGTTGGAGGTCACAACTGGCTCATCAAACTCCAGACGTGTGATCCCATCGCTGCATGCGCCGCTCACGGATGGGATCTGGGTGCTATTATAGCATACCAAAAATCGTATCAGGCAGACATGGCGGCAGCTCGCATCCTCTAGCCACATACTTCCAATGTTTCCCTAATCTCCATTTCATGTTCATATCACAGATATTATGCGCTCATCTCCGCGTGGATATTGTTCTCATCGAGCCCGGAAAACCAAATCAGAATGGTATCATCGAGTGCGCCCACAAAGCCTTCCTCGGTATCATGCGCTCCTTGCTCAGCCAAGATCCAAATCTTTCTCATGCTGATGCCATCCAAATGGCCCTCGACATCAAGAATAAGCAGCTCTACCGGCCCACCGGCATCACTCCGTTCGAGTACGAGTACTGTCGCGCCCCTGCCACTTTTCTGGCCACGTCATTGACCGAAGCGCCCCCGCCGACGGCTGATCCAAATGCCGCCCCTGCTCGTCCACTCTTGATCGCCGACCAGCTTACCCTTCGTCATGCCATTCGAAAGGAAGCCGATGAACACCGTGAACATTACCAAAAGGAATACAACCACTCTTTCCTTTCCGGCCGCAAGGTTTGCCTACCCAATCCGATCCCCAACCTTTATGCCTCTTTTACCATCAACATGGATTGGCGCCCTCCTTGGCGCCCTCCTTGGCGCCCTCCTTGGCGCCCTCCTTGGCGCCCTCCTTGGCGCCCTCTTTGGCGCCCTCCTTGGCGCCCTCCTTGGCGCCCTCTTTGGCGCCCTCTTGGCGCCCTCCTTGGCGCGCTCCTTGGCGCCCTTGGCGCCCTCCTTGGCGCCCTCTTTGGCCCTCCTTGGCGCCCTCCTTGGCGCCCCCCTTGGCGCCCTCCTTGGCGCCCTCCTTGGCGCCCCTTTGGCGCCCTCCTTGGCGCCCTCCTTGGCGCCCCCCCTTGGCGCCCTCCCTTCGCACCCCCCTTGGCGCCCTCCTTGGCGCCCTCCTTGGCGCCCTCCTTGGCGCCCTCCTCGGCGCCCCCCTTGGCGCCCTCCTCGGCGCCCTCTTTGGCGCCCTCCTTGGCGCCCTCCTTGGCGCCCTCCTTGGCGCCCTCCTTGGCGCCCTCTTTGGCGCCCCCCTTGGCGCCCCCCTTGGCGCCCCCCTTGGCGCCCTCCTTGGCGCCCTCCTTGGCGCCCCCCTTGGCGCCCTCTTTGGCGCCCTCTTTGGCGCCCCCCTTGGCGCCCCCCTTGGCGCCTTCCTTGGCGCCCTCCTTGGCCCCCTCCTTGGTGCCCTCCTTGGCGCCCTCCTTGGCGCCCTCCTTGGCGCCCCCCTTGGCGCCCTCCTTGGCGCCCTCCTTGGCGCCCTCTTTGGCGCCCTCCTTGGCGCTTCCCTTGGCGCCCCCCTTGGCGCCCTCCTTGGCGCCCTCCTTGGGGCCCCATTCTAACATATCTTCCAGTCTTTCACCTAACATTACTTAACATGCCTGCACTTCTCCCTTGCCACAGGCTCAATTTATGGTAGGCGACCTGGTCATGTTGCGCCGCACAACAACCCAACGCTCCGCGATCACCACGAGCAAGCTCCTGGGATTTGCTGCCACCGGGCCCTATATGGTGAACGAAGTCATCAGCAAGTCTTTCGTTCGCTTACTAGACCATCTGTGGGGGAAAACGTTCGATCGCGCCATCTCCATCTCCATGCTCAGCATGTTCAAGGCTCGTGGGGAATCCACACTTCCTCAGGTGCGCCTCTGCATGCATGCGTACCGCATTCTTCCTTCCGCCTGATTTGACTTGTGTGTCCATGTTCAATTTGCGGGCCTCGGATGTGCGTAATCCCCATTTCACTTAAGGACCTCACAAACTCTTACACATTTCCACTTCTCTACAGATGGAGCAATTCTTGCTCTCGCAGAAACCCCGCTGTGACGAAGCCTATGCAGTTCAAGACAAGCGGTTGCAAGACCTACAAGATGGCTTGGCCAATCGGCCAAATGCCCCAATCTGTGAAATGTGCAAGAAACCCACGCACAAGCTTTGGTGCAAGGGGTTCTGCAAGCCTTGCTATTCCAAGTCGAGGGCTTCCATTGCAAAGCAAAGGAAGGCACAGGGTACCTCGGAAAATGGCGCCCGAGGGCGAGGAAGACCCCGCAAGACATAACCATAGTAGCATGTAGGATGTCACACATGCTCTCGTAGAACAACCCCTTCCAAGATTAGACTGCCAAGAACTAGGCTTGTACAAGCCATCACCAAGAACCATGGGTATCACCTGCCTGCCTGTCTTCTAGACTACTACCATTATTTATTACTTGTATTATTTTTGAATATGCATCTGCACTAAACATGCATCTAGGCTGAAAATGCATCCAGGCTGAATATGCTTT
>LGRX02027128.1:27262-40768 GCA_001247695.2 Cymbomonas tetramitiformis
CTTGGCGCCCCCCTTGGCGCCCCCCTTGGCGCCCTCCTTGGCGCGCTCCTTGGCGCCCTCCTTGGCGCCCTCCTTGGCGCCCTTCTTGGCGCCCCCCTTGGCGCCTTCCTTGGCGCCCTCCTTGGCGCCCCCTTTGGCGCCCTTCTTGGCGCCCTTCTTGGCGCCCTCCTTGGCGCCCTCCTTGGCGCCCTTCTTGGCGCCCTGCTTGGCGCCCTCCTTGGCGCCCTCCTTGGCGCCCTTCTTGGCGCCCTCCTTGGCGCCCTATTCGTGGCGCCCTCCTTGGCGCCCTTCTTGGCGCCCATCTTGGCGCGCTCCTTGGCGCCCTCTTCGGCGCCCTTCTTGGCGCCCTCCTTGGCGCCCTCCTTGGCGCGCTCCTTGGCGCCCTCCTTGGCGCCCCCCTTGGCGCCCTTCTTGGCGCCCTTCTTGGCGCCCTCCTTGGCGCCCTCTTCGGCGCCCTCCTTGGCGCCCTCCTTGGCGCCCTCCTTGGCGCCCTCCTTGGCGCGCTCCTTGGCGCGCTCCTTGGCGCCCTCCTTGACGCTGTCACAAACCACGGCCTATCGTGTACCTCAGCCGGGTTGTGACACTTGCTGTAGCAGTCTCTGTGACGAACATATGACACGCGCTGTACGGTACGCGTGAGGAGTTATGACAGTGAAGAGATACGGAAAGTTAAGCGGGTGTTACACTTGTTAAGAGATAGTGAGAATAAGTAGGGCGGCGTGCGAGAGTGAGGCAGACGCTCATTTTTGTTTTGCCTTCGTAACAGTGATTCCGAAAATAGCCAGGACTCGCTTAAGACCGCGAAAACAGCAGTGTTATGAGATAATTTATAAGATACAGTATTCTTCTGCTTGTAAAGATATACATTTGTGGACTTGCTCTTGTGCGATAGCGTCAGAACTGTAATTAACAGTCTTTTTCAAAACAAAAATGTGCCATATTACAGACATGTCGTCTGTAATGCTGAGAGTTCAACAGCAGTCCTGAAAAACGAGACCTCTGAATGGTGATGCCAGAAACGGATTTATCCGTACTGGTAAGCCTTGGAAGAGGTTGAGGGAAGCAGGCTGTTGCGGCACTCGAAGTTCACCAGTCTTGCAAAGTACAGCGACAGCGATCAGAGCGGAACCGGTTGCCAATTTTGCACCATGACTGCAGCGTTGAGAATTATGTGCTGGGCTATTTCGGGGAGTGACATCCTGCTGGAGCAAAGCACCAGACGGTAAAGCCAGGGACGGATTCATCCGTACTGGTACGCCTGAAGGCGTAGAGCGAAACAGGACTGTCAGTGGACACTATCACGACAGCATTCTTTGTAGCCACTTGACCCATGCTGGCGTTCTGCTGATTTACTGCGTGGACCAGAGACACTGAGGGCTGAGGCAACCTTGCTGGACATCTAGAAGAGCCAGTATAAGACAGGGTCAGGTCACAGACGAAACCTTGCTCACCAGTCATGGACGAGATTATCCTGGCAGTGATTGCTACTTAGAGCAAAGCACTGAAAGGTGAGGCCAGGGACGGATTCATCCGTACTGGTAAGCTGGGAAGTGTGGAGTGAAAAGAGCCTTCACACCAGTATCTCTTCTCCACCGGGAAGATAGCAACGGAATCCAAGACTGACCGTCAGGAGCAACAAAGGGCAGAGAGGCGTGCCCAGAGAGCGATACGGGTGAGCCAGCACTTCACAGAGCTGGAAGGAGAGGAAGGGGCTGCCAGTGGCCAGCCTGAGGCCCAAGCACCAGTACAGCCTGAGGCCCAAGCACCAGTACAGCCTGAGGCCCAGGCTCAAGAGCCGTTGGTAATCTTTGAGGAAGACATGGAGTACACTGACTCCGCGCGCATCAACCTTGGTACGCTGCCCATTTACACGGGCACCAAGGAAGAAGATCGTCCCAAGTTCCTGAGGGAGTTCGCCGACATGTGCGAGAATTTCGTACGGCAGCACAACGCCAACGTCAGAAGGAGGCTCAGGTCCGGGGCTGGCACGCTCACCGATGCACAAACGAAGACCCTGAGAGAGACTCCCCCTGACTTTGAGTATCTGTGGGATATCATCCCTGCGTGTCTGGCTGGCGAGAATTCGCAAGCTCTCAGCTGGTGGCGTGAGAACTATGAAAAAGGGGGGGTAGTGGCCTCCAACATGGACCGAGTCCTCAAGGACACTAGTGAGCATGGCCCACTCGAGGGTACCATTCCGTGTGCTAGGCCCCCTTTTAATGAGATGAACACTGGCACCACGTGGGTGATAGCGAGGCCAGTGACGAACCAAGACGCCCAAGGGGAGGTTTCCAACGACTATCTGACTGATGGAACCTCGCTGAAAGGCTTGACGGGACGTGATGGCACCCGTGATACCCAGTACTTCTACGCGCTCAGGGGTTTCATCGCTGCCCTTGACAAGAAGTTCATGATGAAAGGGACACAAGAGAAAGTGGATCTGTTGACACAGAAGCCACAGGAGGTGGGGCAGGATGGGCTGACCTACATGAAGATGTGCCAACGCAGGGAAATGCAGCTCAACACTGGGAAGGTGTTGAGCGACGAAGAGCTGCGTACCTTCATCGAGGACTGCGTGGAAAACCTGCGCATCAAGGTCTTCCAGACGCGGGTGAAGGAGCAACTGAGGGCACAGTTCCCGCCACCCAATCGGGTGACCTGGAAGGACCTGGAGTCCATCGTCGAGGTTCAAGACAAGCTCAAGGGCGATGCAGAGTCTTGGATCCTCACCTTCCTCCAGGAGATCACCAGGCGGTGTGGCTGCCAGTACTCCACCTGGGAGGCGCGTCAGCATGGCCTTGACCTCAAGGCGATAAAGAACTCGATCAAGAAGATTGAGTCCGCTGGGGAAGGGCAGTCAGGCGAACTGGAGAGCAGCAAGAAGGCAGAGACACCACCTTCTAAGAAGATGAAGAAGGAGGTGAATGTTGCCGAAAGAGCTAAGAAGACCTCCTACAACAAGACGCCGCCGCCAGCAGAGGGCGTTCGTACGAACGACAAGCCCAAGTGCTTACGCTGCTTTGGAGGGGGCTGGCATGAGTCCGATCCCGAGCAGTGCAGGAGCGGCTACAAACACGTCAAGATGCCTGCTGGGTTCCACGAGAGCAGACTTGGTTCCAGCAAGTGGTGGGACGCGGAGAATGCCGCCCTGCGCATGTACAATTTGAAGAACCGCTTCAAGAACTCTGACTGGGGCATCCTGGTGACGGACTGGCAGCAGCTGTCCAACGACGAGAAAGACAAGTACAGAGCCAAACAGGCACCGGAGGACAAGCAGAAGGGCGCCACTGGCAACCCTGAGGCGTTGAAGGCAGAGTACCAGGGCATGGTGGCTGCTAGGAAGACGGCCAGTCGTGCGGGCAGTGTGAAGTCGCAGGTGCTGTCCGAGGATGAGGGCTCCGACGAGGAGCCAGTCGCAGCGCGCGTCGCGGAGAGGGAGACGCACACCGTCGATGCACGCGCGCACCACCATGGCAGCGCAGGGGTAGGAGCGTCGTCTGGCCCTCCAACCGAGTTACTCTCAGCTATGGCCGAGGAGATGGGCGAAGAGGAGCTCTCGAGCGCCCTCAACACCTTGGGTTTGGGGGCACTCCCCGAGACGCTGTGCAAGAGTGCGGAGTCTGAGCTCACGGCGGCTCCAGCAGTAGCCCTGGGAAGTACCCAACGCATGAGGGGCTTCCCAGTAAAGACACCCGAGGAGTACGAGGCAGACGCACAGGTGCCCATGGCGCCTGCGGCGGACGAGATGCAGAGGAAGGTGCAGCTCATGGCCTCCGTGATCAAGAGTCTGGGAGCAGCTTTCCGTAAGCTAGCTGCTGGACTCGTGGCAGAGGGTCGCATAACAGCTCCAAGGGGTGTGGAGACCTTGGTGGAACTGGCTGAGAGCAACCAGCTCCCCGTGCCGACAGCCTCAGCAGCAGACTGCCAGGACATCAGCGACGAGGGTGACGACTGCCCGGGCATGGAGTCGGGCGACGACAGCGACGATGATGACGATTGCCCGGGCATGGAGTCGGGCGACGACAGTGACGAAGAAGAGGTTCCTCTGGACGAGATGCCGGAGGACACGGTGGAGCAGCCCAGGAAGGGGAGGACTGCGGTGCATGTAACTGCTGCAGCGGCCACCGTCCAGGAGAGCTACGGGGTGAGAGACTTCAGCGAGAGGGGCGAGCTGCACGCAGGGACCATGGAGGCCAAGGCATACGAGCTATTGAAGAAGAGGATGCTCAGTGGCCTTACAGAGGAGCAGCTCACTGCCATGGCGCAGGTCCAGCCTGTATGCAAGCTCCTCAACGAGTCTTTGGCACAAGGGATGGCTCTGATGGCCTCTGGGGGCCTGCTCATGTTGTACAAAGCGCTTCTTCTGGACACTGGAGCCAACTGCAACATTATCCCCATCAGGACTGCCAACAGGTTGGGCTTGACCATCTTTGATGCGGAGACGGGGGCCAGGGTGGCTAGATGTGACGGCAGCCCTGCAGAATTCACCAAGTACTGCTACGTGGATGTGGTCCTCGCCGCGGGCACGCCGTACATGACTCTGCATCGGCTCCATGCCTTCGTCACTTACACCAACGACACTACGTGGGATTTCTTGGTGGGCACGGGACCCCTGAAGAACGCACTCAAGCTGACCATCGACCTCTACCGAGGCATCGCCACTTCTGAGGCCGCGGTGTCACTGGGCATGAGGGAGAAGGTCACGCTGCCGTTGATCGAGTTGACGCCACCCGTTGATGCAAGGAGCAAGCGGAACGAAGACCCGAGAGTGTGCCTGGCGACTGAGATCTTCGACGTCGATGCTACGGCAGCGCGCACTCTCGCCCCCGCTTTTGAGGGCTGCGCTCTACCACCACGTGAAGCGGTGTCTCTGGACACAAGGGGAGAGGACCGTCTGGCCCTCGCAGGGGAAAGGTGTGCGCCGGCACCCTGTGCATTCTCGCGAAACCACCCCGAGCTAATGGACAGCCTGGCGTCATGGCTAGAGGAGATGAGACTGAGAAGGTTCAACTCGGAGGAGAGGGAGAGGCTCGAGGCGCGCTGCCAGTCCATGGTGGAGGCGGGCTTCTTGAAACCCAGCTCAATCAATGATGCAAGTCGAGCTCACTGGGCGGGTCAGCTTACACGCCGAGAGCGCAACGTACGAACCTCCGGTGCCTGGTACGTCCTTAACAGACCAGATGTTGGGCATGCTACAAGCATCATCACGCAGCCAACGGGAAGCCAATGTGGCGACCAGAAGTGAGTGGTCCAGTGCTGAAGAGCCAGATGGGAGGGGGTCCGTCATGCCAGCCAGCCTGGCCACGACTCAGTCGGACCCTCGCTATCCAGACCTCACGCCGGAGCAAGAGGCCGAGAGCGAAGCTGACTTCAAGCTGGCCAGCGTGCAGCCATGGGTGGGCATGGCAGTGAACCCGTGGGATTACCAAGACAAGGAGAGCAGCTGGTCTCAGCAGCGCTTGTACATCGACCGCACGGGCTATGCTCGTCTGTGCACACTCTGCGAAGAGGGCGATGGAAGTGGTGTGGACGCAGGATTTGTGCAGGTCAAGTTCTCGCGTTGTGGAGAATTCAAGACCATCTTGGAGACGGAGTTACTGTGGCCCGACTTTACGTTGGTGGATCAGAAGGTTGACAAGGAGACGAAGATACCCTCAGAGTCCTGGACCACAAGGGCGAGCGGCAGGAAGGACAACGACCAGGTCCCACTCCCTGACTGTGGTGCCCATCGGGAGGCTGGAAGGTACACGATGGCGAGTGTTCAGGAGACCCTCAACACCCATCAGATTTACCCAGGGGTCGTAACGGGCAAGCTCATGTGGGACAAGGTGGCGCGTCAGTTCTGCGTGCTCAGCGAGCACACTCGCGCCCAGTGGGATCTCATGGAGCGCATGGTACGTCACACCATGGAAGGTGCCGCCAACATGACCCCCATGGGTAAGATGACTGGCGAGTTCCAGCTGCCTTTTTACTATGAGAAGGACCAGCGTTGGCAATACCAGCATCTGAAGTACGTGCAGCGAGTGGACATCGCTGACCTTCGGGCTCGTCTTAAGGTGAGGTATGATAAGGAGGTGGCTGGTGTGAAGGACCTGAATGTGAAGGTGGTCCCGCAGCTCACGCTGTCAGACGCAGCGGACAAGGTGGGGAAGTTCTACCCAGTGACAGATGGGGAAGGGGGCAGTGGCGAGGTGTTCAGCACGAACTCCGCCGCCGTGGAGTACCTACACCTGGGGGACAACGCTAGAGTGATGCTTGGTGCATGCAAGACAGAGGAGCAAGCGCATGACGCGCTGGACACTTATGGGGCCAGAAGGAACCCTCCAGTACGCACGTCCAAGACTCTCAGGTCGCTGAAGACGGTCAAGGGGGATGAGGCAGGACCATCTGGCTCCGCACCGCCACCATCCTCAGCTACGCTTCGTCTGAGGCATCAAACCTGGCCCAATGGCGTCTTTGACCCTGCCATGTTAGAGTATCACACTTCAGTGTTCCAGGGCACCTACGAGCCAGAGTCGCCCACTCGCAGCGAGAACACAGCTGGGGAAGCCGACTGGCTGGATCTGGGAGGGATCTCAGAGTTCACGGCGCTGCATGGACAGACGGTCTTCCTCATCCAGTACCGTTGTTTCATGGGCGAAATCGAGTTCCAACTTGGGAAGCCCTTCGCGCAGCGAGGAAAGGGGGTGCACACGCAGCGACTCAGCAGCAAGACCCTGCACCAGTACTCCTCCTCCGCAGGAGTGGGACAACGGGGAGAGTTTCTGCCTCTGGGTGGGCAGTCGAAAGGCTGCACGGGAGGACTCCTCGGCACCTTACAGAAACACATGGAGCATCTTGTTGATCGTACTCAACTCTTGGAGGTAGCCAGAAGCCATTTGAGCGATGGCCCGCAGCAGGGCACCCTACGGGCGGGTGTTCAAGACCCGTGCCAACGCCCAGTCCAAGGCCGTCTACTACCTCTTCGAGGACAATCGCTACTACCGTGAGCGAGGACCCAGTGAGATGGCGTTCACCTTGGAGTACCTCTCCTCAGGGACGCGCAAGTTCGACTGCTGTAGCTGGGAGACCTGGAAAAAGGTGGCAGTGATGCATCGAGAACCATTGTCTGCGTTCACATCCTCGGTGGGCCCTGCGTTGCTGGCTGAGGCACGTCGGGCAGAGGTGCAGGTGCGCCTTCGCAACGACTTCATGAGGTGCTTGGACCCAATCGAGGGAGAGGATGCAGGAAGTGAGAAGGAAGATGGCAGCATCTCGGGATACTCGTCCGACCTCGCGGCTGCTGCGGGTGTGAGCACTCACACGTGCCGCACCAGAACACCATCGCCGCAAACAGAGGATGAGGACAGCGTGGAGGTCATCAGTGAAAGATTTGTTGGATTGTCTGCCAGTTTGGCTCGAGGGCAAGCCGAGGTCGCAGCAAACAACATCACCATGGCGGCTCTCTCGGAGTCGATACGGGCACGTCAGGAGATCATCAGAGAATATGAAGAACGACCTCGTGCTGCCCGCGCGACTGCGAGGATGAGTACGCTTGGGTCAGACTGCCATGGGCTTGATGGTCGTGATGGCGCGCGAGCTACGCCCACGCAGGCACTCTGCTCTGGCCGAGCTCTCGGCGAGACGCAGACCAGGGGCTTGGAGTGCAACATGGCACAGAGGCCTGAGCACCGGTCAATCCACGACATTCTGAGATCCCCGGCACATTCAGTCTGCACGCAGCAGACTGAAGCCATGCCTCCAGCGGCACAGGAACAGGACTCCATTTCGTACGTGCCATCAACCCCGAGCTCTACAGCGCCCAGCAGCCCGGAGCGTTCCAGTGGCCGCGTTGCGCGTGTCGACGCTCGACTTTCAGGTCATCCTGCGGCGCGCCCGCAGAGTCCAACTGCGAGTGCCGTGCAGCAGCGTTCGCCACGAGCTGGCCAGCGCAGGAGGAGATCTCCGAGCCCCAGGGAAGGAGCTCATCGTCAGGACGCGGCTCGCGGTCGACATGCCGGCAACGGCGCGTCGCGTTCTCCCCAGGGACGCCAAAGTTATGATGAACGCTGGGAGGAGAGGAGAAGGGAGAGCGCACTGGGGCCTTTTCAAGGGGGCACCGGGCCGGCTGCAGCCCGGCGCGCCCGTCACTGAGAAGCAGCCCCGGCGCACAGCCGGGCACGCAGCCCGCCAAAGATAGGCGGGCGAAGCGCACTCAGGTGTGCTTCCTGCTCGTGGGGGTGTTAGTGCGCTTGCATTGGCCGCAGCTGCCTCATTTTGCAGTAATGGCAGTATGGATGGCCATGGAGGTATCCAGATTTCTTGGTGAGGTCGTCGCCTGCTGGGCATTCCACACTGGGGTGCCCCGCAGAGCCATGGCACGCGCATTGTGGGCCATACACACAGCACCACTCGAACCATGGGCACATCAGCAGGCGCCTCTGCGAATGATGTTGGAGCTGGCTAGGCACCTACTGCTGTTGACCAAGGGGGCCCTTGAGGTAGCTGGGCTCCACCATGCCCGGCGTGGGCTGTGGTACGTGCCATTGCTACGGTTCTGCCTCGCCATGCTCGCCATGCACTTCACGCACATGGTCGGCACTCTGGGGTGCGTCTTGGCAGTTGGCGCCCACGTTATCCACCATGGGTTGCCTGGCTCCTGCTTGATTTACGATGGTGGCGCGTTCGCCACGCTGGAGACTCAGATAGGACGTGCGCTGGCGGTCGCCCAGCGAGTCTTGGCCGCAGGGCCGGCTACGCTGGCCGCTGTTCCTCGACGCATGCAGAAGCCGCGCTTTGCCGCCCGACTGCAGCGCCTGCAGTTCACAGCCGCTTGCTACCAGGTGGCGCACTGTATCTATGTGGCATCAGTCTTGGCGCTGGTAGTCTACGTGTCTGCGGGAGGAGGCCTGGGCCGTATGCAAGGGGGGTGGAGGATGTTGACTTGCATACTGACCCTTCACCCTCCAGTTAAACCAGTGGGGACCAGCAGAATTTTAAAACTTTTGCTGCTACTAGCGGTGGCTGCTTGGGTGGCCGCTGTGGCCCCTGGGGAGTTTCGGGGCGTGCTGACGATGGGATCATGCTCGGGCTCGCCGACCAGATCTAGCAGGACCGCCTGGGAAGACCAGAGGTCTTCGCGCCAATGGGACACCGGATGGGAAGCTATGGTGGCAGAGCGAGACGAGGTGCTTCCGCACACGGTGCTGGACACGTTACAGCCAGGGGGCACGACTAGGGTCACCAAGGACGAGGCCGCGTGGCTGGACACCGAGCTCAATGCCACCTTCGGAGGACATCCCGAGTTCACCGAGGAGAACTGGGAGGAGATGCGCAACGTAGTAAGGAGGTGCAGCTACTGCTTCGCCAACAAGCCGCAGGACATCAAAGGCTACCATGGAGGCGCGGCACATGCGACCTTCGCCATCCCTTTCAAGGACGAGACTAAGGTAGCTTATCAACGACCGAGGAAATACAGCCCGGGAGAGCAGGAGATCATCGACCTGCACTGCAAGGAACTGCTGGAATATGGCTTCATCGAGCCGGCTTCGCAGCACTGCAGACACGCCAGCAACGTGGTGGTCGCGGGGAAGAAGGATCACGACACTGGACAGTGGACCTCGACGAGATTCTGCGTCGACCTCCGGAATACGAACCGGTTGTCGCTGAAGGATAACACGTTACCACATCGTCCAGAAGAGCTCTACCAGCGCGTGGCCAAGGCCAAGTTCAAGACTACCCTGGACGCGACCAAGGCGTTCCACCAGATTCCCATGACCACTGAGGAGGACAGGGACAAGACAGCGTTCTGGTGGGGCAACCAGCTTTATCGCTACACATCCATGCCGTTTGGAGCAGCTGGAGCAACCGCAGCCTTCATCAGGATCATGGACTACGAGTTACGTCACCTGCAACACTGTACGGTGGCGTACGTCGATGACGTGTGCATATACTCAGACACCGCTGAGCAGCACATCAAGGATGTGGAAGCCGTGCTTCGCACTTTGGGGGATGCAGGGATACGGCTGCATTCGGGCAAGTCGACCTTCGGGTCAGCCACGGTGGACTTCTTGGGCTACCGCATCGGCTATAACACCATTGGCGCGCAGGATATCAAGTGCAAGGCCATCCAAGAGCTGCCCAAGCCCGAGGATAAAACTGGAGTGCGCTCCATCCTTGGACTCATGAACTATTACAAAGGTCTGGTGGGGGAACCCATGGGACCCAACTACTCAGAGATGGCACGACCATTGAACGACTTGCTCAGGAAGGAAGTGTTGGATGTCAAGGAAGCTTGGGGGAAGGATCAGGACCAGGCATTGCAGGCATTGAAGGACGCCCTATGTTCGGGGAGATGTTTGAAGCCCATTGATTACAGCAAGCCCATCTTCCTCTACACGGACTGGAGCAACCATGGCATTGGCGCAGTGCTGGGTCAGAAGGACGAGAATGGCGTAGAGCACATCTGTGTGGTCATCAGCCGCTCGCTGTCGAAGACCGAGAGACAGTACGCGAGCTTCCAGGGTGAGATGCTGGCAGTGGTGTGGGCAATCCGCACATTACGACAGTACCTGCACGGGATCCACTTCACGCTGATTACCGACCATTCGCCGCTCACAACACTCATGGAGAAGGGGGACCTACAGGGTCAACACCTACGCTGGGCCATCAGCCTCCAGGAGTTTGAGTTCACGGTCCAGTACCGACCAGGTCCGAAGAATGAGAACGCGGATGTGCCATCCAGGTACCCACTGCCCAGCACCGCAGACGAGACTGGTGCCCGTTTGGACCGTGAAGGGGACCGAGCCAGGGAAGCGGGGCGTGCCGAGAGGCTAACGCGCTGCTTCACAGACATCATTTGCTTGGAAGTGACCAGGGAGCCACCACTTGGTCCTGAAGTAAGCCCAGAAGCCCAGGTGGCCAACTACTGTGAGAACATGGTCAGGGAGCAGCTGGGAACCAGCGCAGTCCATCGACTGTTTGACTTGCACTACCAAGAAGAGCTGGAGTGTAACAAGGGGGTCATGTTTGACACTGACCACCCGGAAGTGGCCAGGTGCTCGGGCAGGTTGACTCGAGTCGCCTGGGATGCCCTCAGCCAGGTCCGGCCAATCAGGGGTATGCATTCTGGCGGCTCGCCGGCGATATACGGCGACGAGACCATGGAGGGTGGCAAGCTCAAAGTGCCGAAGAAGATCGACACGAGAGTGATTGACAAGAGCTTCTTCCGGGAAGCCAGGGAAGAGGGCGTGGTCTGCTACGAGCCGTGTGGGGGCTTGTGTGCTGGACTAGAGATGCTCTTGCGCTGCGGAGTTAAGGTCAACAAGTACCTCTACCAGGACATCTCGAAGTCCAGCCAGACGGTAGCCAGGGCCAGGTGCATGGCGCTCAGTCGCCGTCATCCTGACTTGTTTCGTGCCGAGGCAGCCCACTTGGAGCAACTGCCCAGCAACATTGAAGACACCAGCCTCATTGACCTTGTACATGCAGGGGCATTGAGTGGAGAACAGTGGGTCATGGTGTGTGGATATCCATGCCAGGACCTGTCACCAGCTGGCAAGCTGGCTGGTCTGGAGGGCAGGCACAGCAGACTGTTCTACCAGGCAGTGCGAGTCCTCTCCACGCTGCAACAGCTGCAGCCTCAGCGACCACCAGCATATGTGCTAGAGAACGTTTCTCCGTTGTCACACAGGGAGAACTCGAAGATCAGGAAGGAGGTGTTTCCCATCATCAACAGCGTGGTGGGCCAGCCGGTGTCCTTCGACGCGGCGCGCGCGGGATCATACGCGCATCGCCTACGAGCATATTGAAGCAATCTGTTTCAAAATCAGCAGTTCAATCTGGTGATGGAGCGGGTGGACAGACCACCAGACAGATACGTGCGCGATATTTTGCAGCGAGGCTGGAAGCCGCGCAGGGTTGTCACAGGAGACAGGAAGCCTCACTACACCGCCAACGTTGTGGGGGAGCCTATGAGAGTATTGCCAACCATCTTGGCGACGCAAAACTCTCGTGCTTTTCGCGCGCCTCGCGCAGGCACAGTGGTAAGGAAAGGAGATGATGATGAAGTGGGGGAGACCAGAGAGGTTAACCTGGACGAGAAGGCAGTTGCCATGGGGTACAGCGCGGGTGAGCTGCGCGCGGCGCATGGCATGAAGGACGAAGAATTGGCAGGAGTGCTTGGCCTTGCTATGGATCGAAGAGCAATGGAGCTATTGTATGCGATTGCCGAGGTCAGCACGACCAAACTGCCGAAGAGTGAGGAGAGTGAGGAGGAGGAGCATGGCACGCTAGTTGCCATCCCTATCGCGAACTCCACCAAGGTGGCTGCCACCTCCGAGGACACGGCTGAGCCGGTGCGAGCACAACTAGCAGAGTGGGTCACCAGTTCCAGCGGCTACACCCAGCAAGTCGCGCGACGCCTCAGCCATCAGGACTGGGAAGAACGACTGCAACGCATGTGCAGCCAGGGGCAGAAAGGTACACAGGGGCTAGGCACCGCCGACGCTGTTCCACGTCGCAGACAGTGGAAGATGGCCTCCATGAAGCTCGCGGGCTATGAGGCACGTCACCGGCAGGCCTTTTCAAGACCTGGAGGCAAGCCAGCAGAGACGAGCTCAGCCCCAGAATGGGCACCAGTGGCAAAGGAGAAAGAGATGAGGCTGCCTAAGCTGCCTGACACTACGAGAATGGTTGCCATGCTAGCCAGCGTAACCAACCAGGAGTCACTCCGAGAAAGATACCCCGATATACACGAGGACGAGCTATGCCTCGCGTGGGTCAAGACCGGAGGAAGAGTGGAGGTGCCCAAGGAGGAGTACCACAGGGTAAGGAAGAGAGCAGCGCGTCACCGTTGGGACGAGCTCATGGGCGAGTTATACATGGTCACCGTCAGTGGTAAGGAGCTGCTGGTGCCCAAGCCCTGTGACAGGATTCAGCTGGTGCGTGAGCACCATGAGAGGACCGGCCATTGGGGCATCAGGCGGACACTGAACCTGTTGTGGCAACGCCATTGCTGGGCAGGCATGAAACAGGATGTGCGAGCAGTGGTCACTCAGTGCCAGACTTGCCAGAGGGTGAAGACGCACTATGCACGGGAGGAGGCGAGTCTCACGCCGCTGGAAATCAAGTCCTTCATGTACCGCTGGTCCCTGGATTTAGCTTGGCCTACGAAACGCATCACGAAGGTTGGGAACCAACGCGTCTTGGTCATGATTGAGCACTATACGCGATTCGTCGTGTGTGTTCCAATCCCCGATAAGGAGGCCGCCACCATCGCCAGCGCATTTCGCAATCATGTTCTATCCGTGTTTGGGGCGCCTGCAGAATGTCTGGTGGATGGGGGCACAGAGTTTGAAGGTGAGTTCTCTGCTCTATGCAAGCAGTGTCTCATTGACCGAAGAGTGACTTCACCGACCCTACCAAATAGGGACGGGTCCATGTGATTCACAAATCACATGGACCCCGCATGGACCTCACGTGGACCCCCGTGGACTTGGAATTGGAATGGACCTCGCATGCCCCAAA
>LGRX02027129.1:0-21362 GCA_001247695.2 Cymbomonas tetramitiformis
CTGTCATGCTGTCACCACTGTCATGCGTGTCACCAGCTGAACAAACCCGGCGCGGTACCATGAGAAGCCGGCGTTTGTTACAGCTGTCGCAAACGCGTGCATATGATGGCACAAACATTCTCGGAATCGAACGAACTTGACACTCGCGACTGGTCATAAGCATCATTAATATTCACTGGTGCCGGTGACTGTTCGAGCAATTCTCAACACAGCATAAGATCGTAGAGCTACAAAATTTTTAAAATTCTGATACCCTGATATCGAACGCTGAACTCTTACATGCAAGCCCAGATTCCAACATCCCCCATCTGTAGCTGCTGCGTGCAGTAGCACAGACTCAAATGTGGGCTTGTTCAGCATACTGGGTCGTATCACCATCTGCCATGAACTTGCCCAAACTGAAAGTGAACATACCAATGCCTTCACCTTCTCCGCCCTGTAACATTCTGGCTCTGACCAGCGGATTCTTGAACACCAAGACCCACATACACCTGCGGCCAATAGGTCCATGTTCCAGATGCCCAATCACATGCAAGCGTCCTGTCTGACTCAATCGTCTGAAGTACGCAGCCCTGCTCTCAGTCATGTCTGTCAAGTAATAATATGGAACGTGGACACATGCCACCACACGACTGGCCATTACTGCCAACGGAAACGCGATATCCAGCGCTGCGAACCAAGGCGAAGTCACCACTGCGTCACAGAAACCATACTTCTCCTTCCATATACGATAGTTACCTGGCTGAAGTGCGTCATGCGCCTCAGACCAACCCAACTGAGAGTTCCAGTCATTGTTCATGAATTTCAACTGCGGCCATTGCTCCACCATCACCTCACTGATGACCCCAGTGCCTGCCCATGGGTCCCACACGCCATCGACGGACTTCCAGTCCACCTCTGTCGCCAAACGCCTCACCTAAGAGGGCACTGTGATGACCAGTTCAAGCCCCCACTGCAGCGCGCTAGCTTCTCTCACCTGAGCCTTAGTCATGTGTCTCAGCTCTCCTCGTCTTTCAACTTCTTCTTCAGCCAACGCAGGCACAAGAGGTGCATCCCTCAGATGCCTTGCCATGGCCTTCTGTTCCCGATATTTCTTGCTCAGCACCGTGCGATGCCCCTCATTCCAATGCCCTGGCATGAAGATCTGCACAGCCTCAGAGAGCTTGTCCTGTCTTCCCCAATCAATCTGATCTGGCATGCCCAAGAACATGTCCTCCTCTTTCAACAGCATCTCCCTTGATGAGATGGCATGCCAAGGCTGAGACGTGTCTCCCTTCACCATCCGACGGGGACCCACGTCTGCTGGCAACAGGCGCATCTCCGCAGACAGCTTCTCATTCAATTGCTGCTCCTTCATGCCCAGTCTGTCCTCTAGGGCACCAGAGCTCTCATCTTTCTGGGTCTGCACCTCAGCGTTGGCGGCTTGCATCCCCGTGCCTGAGCACCTGGGACATAGCCACTCGCCTTCTGGTACTCCATCCAGTGCTGGGGTCAGACACCACAAGTGGTACCCCCTGTTGCATGCGTCGCACAACAGCATCTCTGCTTCCCCATCAGTCTTCCTGCAAACTTCACATGCTAGGTGCTTACTGGGAACGGCTGCACTGCAGTCATACTGATCCTTCACCTGTAGGTGACATGGCGCGATGCTCTGCACGGTGCTCTTCTCTCTTAACTTGGTGGCGTCCTCAAGTACCACCACACCATCTCGCTGTATCTTGACCAGCTTCAGAATGGCAGATTTGGTCGCGACTTCCATGCCGCTGCGAGGCTTCTGCCTGATGTAGACGAAATCGCCGACCTTAAACTGGTGTGGACTAGGCTCATAGCCCCCACCTCTTCTCCCTTCATAATGTAATGTATCACGATGCTGTGCGACCTCCAGGCTGCAACCAGCGTGTACCATCAGTCGCCTCACCACCTGTGCTCTCTGGTGGAGGTCCTTGACTCTGGCATCCTTCTCATCTTCGACCTCAGCACCAAAATCTATGCTGGGCGCCCGTTTCAGATCAGGCGGCACTACTGCCTCTTGAGCAAACAACATGGTGAACGGCGCCACCCCCGTGGACTCCTGGCGTGCTGCATTATAGCTCAGCACTAGTGGCCAGAGCTGCTCATCCCACTCATAATCGAGACCCTTCTCCAAGGCAAGCTTCTTAAAGCAGAACTTCATAGTGCGTACCACTCTCTCGGTCAGCCCATTGCCTTCTGGTGAGTCTGGCGAGGTGACTCGCCGGTCAATCAGGCAGTCTCTGCACAGCTGCTTGAACTCGCCTTCAAACTCCTTTCCTCCATCCACCAAGCATTCTGCCGGCGCACCAAACACAGCCAGTACATGACTGCGAAATGCCGCTGTGATGGTGCTCGCCTCCTTGTCAGGAATGGGCACGCAGATTATGAACCTGGTATAGTGCTCGGTCATGATGAGCACTCGGTTGTTGCCAGACTTGGTCTCTCTCCTCGAAGGCCATGCCAAATCCAGCGACCAGCGATACATGAACGACACAATCTCAAGGGGGGATAAACATGCCTCCTCTCTCGCATAATGAGTCTTCACACGCTGACAGGTCTCACACTGGGTGACCACAGCCTCCACGTCTTTCTTCAGATCGGCCCACCAATGGCGCTGCCACAAAAGATGCTGCGTACGTCTTATGCCCCAATGTCCAGTTCTGGAGTGGTATTCCTTTACCAACGCGAGACGGTCAGCAGGCTTAGGTATTCTCACCTCCTTGCCCGACATGGTGACCATGTAGATCTCATCCGTGGCCTCGTCCCATCGATGTCGTGCTGCTCGCCTCCTTACTCGACGAACTTCCTCTTCTGGCAACCTCACTCTACCATTGGACTTCAACCATCTAAGGCACCATGCATCATCGTGTACGTCTCGATGCTTGTCACGGTCTGACTGCTGCTCAGCCACGCTGGCCATCAGGTCCTCGAATCTGGTGGTGCACGCCAACCTGGGGAGCCTCATCTCTGACTCTTTGGCAGGCGGACTCCAGGCAGGCACATCCACGCGCGCTGCTGGGGTTGCGCCCTCCTTCACGAAGTGGTTCTCATGCCTCTGACGATACTGCGCCATGGTGTAGAGCTGCCACTCTTCTTCTTCTTCTTCTTGGTTCCAGCCTTCTGTCGCTGGGCTCCAATTCCTTCTGCGCCTTTCTGCCCTTGCGAGCACATTATCCGCAGCTTCTCCTCCCAGTCGCGATGGGTCATAGTCTTCGCCACCTGCTGGGTGTACGCGTTCGAACTCTCAACCCATTCCGCCAGCAAAGCTTGCCTCTGCTGAAGGTCCGACCTCTCGTGGTCTGCCCAGTTGTTGTCTACAGCGATGGGCTGTCCTGGGGAATTTTCCGCCTCTGGGGATTCCTTGCTGTGAGGGAGCCCCTTCCTGCTTGCTTCTGCGACCGCCATCAGCAGCTCCATTGCCCTGCGATCCATGGCCAGGCCCAGAATGCTTGCCAATTCTACGTCGTTCAGGCCATCGGCCATGCGTAGCTCACTTGCGCTGTAGCCCATGGCTCGCGCCTTCTCTTCGAGGTTCACTTCTCGAGATTCTTCCTCGGCGTCTTCATCGTCCTGGTTGCGCACCACGGTGCCCATCCTCGCTCTTCTGAACGCTCTTGACCCTTGCGTCGCCATGATGGTGGGTAGTGCCCTCAATGGTTCTCCCACCACGTTCACCACGTAGTGAGGCGCGCGGTCTGTCCTTATCACTGGCCTGGGATGCCAGCCCTTGCATATGATTGACGATACGATTCGTCCTTCTGGTCTCACCACCTTGCTCATGACGGAGCGAAACTGGTGGCTCTGGAACAAGTTGCTCCAATACGCTCGCAATCGATGTGCGTAAGCGCCTGCTTGTGCTGCATCAAAGGACACTGGTCGACCAATGACGCTGGCAATGTACGGGAACACCTCGTCCCTGATCTTGGTTCCAGGTCTGTGTGACAACGGAGAAACATTTTCCAGGATATAGCCTGGAGGCCTCTGCCGCTGCAGCTGCTGGAGTGTGGACAGAAGCCTGACCACTTCATAAAATAATTTGCTGTGCCTGCCATCCAGGCCTGTGAGTGTTCCAGCAGGGGAGATATCCTGACATGGGAACCCACATACCATGACCCACTGGCGTCCTTGAAGAGCTCCTGCTCGTATGAAGTCGGCACTGGTGGTCTCGCGCAGATCCTGGGGTAGAGCCCCAAACTCTATTGCATGGGGCGAGATGAGGTCAGGGTATCGTCTTAGCAACGCCGTGCACCTGGCCCTGGCAACTGTCCGACTGCTCGGGGATATGTCCTGATACAGGTAGCGATCCACCTTCATCCCACTGCGGAGCAACATTTCTAGCCCAGCACATAGGCCTCCACATGGCTCGTAGCACACCACGCCTTCCTGCCGAGCTTGCGAGAAGAACCAACTGCCCAGCACCCTGGTGTCCACCTTCTCGGGCTTCAGGATGCGCTCACCTTCAAAGTACTCATTGCTGTACACAGCAGGGCTTCCCTCGCCGTGCGTACCTCGCGTCGGCCTGACCAGGCTCAACGCCTTCCAAGCTGCTCTGGCTAGCCTTCCAGAGTCGGTCACCAGCTCAGGTAAGTCAGTGTCGAACATGTCCCCATGATTGCATTCTAATTCCTCGTGGTAGTGCAAGTCGAACAAACGATGCACTGGTCCTGTGCCCAGCTGCTCCATGGCAGCCATCCTGCAGTAGTTGGCAACCTGCACCTCTGGCGTGGCCTCTTCCCCTGGGAAGGTATCCCCAGCCAACATAAAGCACAAGTGGTCACCGAAGTCCTTCGTGTGAACTTCCCCCACGCCTGCGTGTAACGCAGTCACCTTCTCCCTCTCATGCCTCGCTCCAGTCTCATCCGTCGTGGACGGCAGTCGGTGGGTAGCGAGACGGCACGTCAGCGTTGCTGTTCTTGGCGCCTGGACGATACTTCACAGTGAAGTCGAACTCCTGCAAACTGATTGCCCAGCGTAGGTGTTGCCCTTGGAGATCGGCCTTCTCCATCAGGGTGGTGAGCGGTGAGTGGTCGGTCACCAAAGTGAAGTGGACTCCATGCAAGTACTGCCTCAGTGTGCGCACTGCCCATACCACTGCGAGCATCTCCCCTTTGAAGCTGGCGTACTGTCTCTCCGTTTTACTCAGGGATCGGCTGATTGCCATACAAATGTACTCCTTCCCATCATCGTCCTTCTGGCCCAGCACTGCGCCAATGCCATAGGTGCTCCAATCGGTGTACAATATGAGGGGTCTGTCATAATCGATAGGCCTCAGGCACCTCCCAGAACAGAGAGCATCCTTAAGTTCTTGAAGTGCTCGGTCTTGCTCCTTCCCCCAGGCTGCCTTGATGTCAGTGACCTCCTTTTTGAGCAGGTCATTGAGAGGGCGGGCCATCTCAGAGTAGTTTGGCCCCCCTGGCTCACCCACCAAGCCCTTATAGTAGTTCATCATGCCCAAGATCGAGCGGAGCCCAGTCTTGTCCTGAGGGCTTGGAAGCTCCTGGATGGCCTTGCATTTGGCTTCTTGCGCGCCAATGGAGTTGTGACCAATGCGATAGCCCAGAAAGTCCACCGTGGCTGCACCAAAGGTACTCTTGCCTGCATGCAAACGGATGCCAGCGTCCCCCAAGGTGCGAAGTACGTCCTCAACGTCCTTCAAATGCTGCTCAGGCGTGGAATCCGTGTAGACCACTACGTCATCGACGTACGCCACCGTGCAATGCTGCAAGTGCCGTAATTCGTAGTCCATGATTCTTACGAACGCAGAAGTAGCTCCAGCTGCACCAAAAGGCATCGAGGTGTATTGGTACAACTGATTCTTCCACCAAAACGCCGTCTTGCTCCTGTCCTCTTCCGTGGCCATGGGAATCTGGTGGAAAGCTTTGGTGGCATCCAGCGTGGTCTTGAACTTAGCCTTCGCCACCTTCTGGTAGAGCTCCTCTGGTCGGTGCGGCAGCGTATTGTCTTTGAGGGAGTGCCGATTGACACCCCTGAGGTCCACGCAGAACCTCGTCTGGGTCCACAGGCCAGTCTCGTGATCTTTCTTGCCAGCTACGACCACGTTGCTCGCATGCCTGCAATGCTTGGCTGCTGGCTCTATAAAGCCATACTCCAAAAGTTCCTTGCAATGAATATCGATGATTTCCTGCTCGCCCGGACTGTACTTCCTGGGTCTCTGGTAGGCGGCCTTGGATTCGTCTACGAAAGGAATGGAGAACGTGTTGTGCTCCGCCTTGCCCTTGTAGCCTGTCAGATCGTGAGGACTGTTGGCAAAGGTGGTCTTGCACCTGCGAAGAACATTCCGCATTTCCTCCCAGTGCTCCTCCTTGAAGTCAGGATGTCCTCCAAACGTGGCATTGAGCTCAGTGTCGAGCCACGCTGCCTCGTCCTTGGTCACTATCGTGTCACCCAGAGGTTGAAGCTCGTCCAGCACGGTGTACGGCAAGACCTCATCCTGCTCCGCGACATTGGCCACCCAGCCCGGCTCCCATTGCCTTGAGGATTGCTGAGCCTCCCAAGAAGTGCAGGGGGACGAACCCCAGGCGCTGCGTGTGGGTGACGTGACATCATACGTAGGCGCACACTCGGTCATCTTGCCAGCGACCCACAAGATTCCGCACAAAAGCAGAAAAAATCGCAAAATTCGATTGAAATGCGCTGCGGCTACCGGCGAGTTCGAAGCGAAGAAGCACGCCATGATTCTCCACCCCCCGTGCGCCAAGCGAGTACTCCCACCAGCAGCGGTGAAGACCACGACTGCAAGGACAAGCGCCATGTAGGCGGCTTGTGCGACGCGGTGAAGGCGGAGATTGCGTCGGAGCTGTGTCCAGCGTGCCGCGAAGCGAGGCTTGTCCAATCTGGCGGGCAAAGCGGGCAGGCGCACGCGGCCCAACAAGAAGACTTGGGACAAGCGCAGGGTCGGAACAGTCCATCCACGGCCATGTTGAACGTGACCTGCGTCCAGCGGGCAGCGCACGCGACAGGAGTCGTGGCACGCCACGTCCTCAGCGTAAATGTCGGCACAAACCCAAAGCCAGGCGAGGACCACGAAGAGGAGGGCGATTGCACACCGTGACCAGCACGCCAAGGAAACGACCACCACCCGAAGGGGCATCACCATCCAATCCCCCGCACGCACACGGTGCACGCCAGCATAGATGCCTGCGGCGCGCACGATAAGGAGCCCAACGTACCAAACGTAGGCGAGAGCCCATAAGACCCAGACGTCGTAAGATGCACGAAGGGGATAACGTTGAGCAGTCGACCACCATACGGGCAGCTGGCGCAAAAATGAGGCCACGAAACGCCTCCACCAAACTTGAAAGGGGCACCACGACAAGTGCCAAGCTATTGCCTCCCACATTGCCCATACGGCGACCATGGGAACGGGACCGCGTCCCAGCCACCACCAAACCACTGCACTGCCTGCAAACGAGATACACGCTCGCAGGACACCTGGCCTCAAGTGGACCGCCCGTGCAGGCGGCCCACGGCCACAGCGTTGGTCGTTCACCAGGGCCACCCGCCCGCTGCGCCCGGGGAGCCCTGCTGAAAATGCGTCTGTCTCTGCGCCTCACGCTGTTCGTCCGTATGGCGTTCGAACGCCTGCATCTCTGCGCTGCATATCGAAGCAGCTGGAGAAGGAGGACACCGCGATGTGAGATCGGCTGGCATCCTGGACGCTCTTGGTGCATGAACGACATGGGTAGCAGCCCCATGGCGATTGACAGAAGGGGCAGACGAGCGCGCAGCACCGCCCGCACCCGGCTGATGACGTGCAGGGGGGTCTCGAACCTCGTGCACATTCCTTCGCAAGGCCGTATCCATGTGTTCGGGTCTCTCGGCCACGTGAGCCTGACGGGCGGGCGGTGGCGGCGGCGGCGGCGGCGGCGGCGGAAGACGCAGCGCCTCCAAGGCCCCCAGGGCTGGCATCAACCACGGCGCGGCCGATTCCCTGGTTCCCCATTGCAAGCACGTGAACTTCCGGTCGTCCCGCTCGAAATACTCATTCGTGAACTCAGCGTGCCAAGGAAGACACCGCTCGTCCTCCAGGAAGATGTAGTACACGGTTGTGGCATTTGGGTGCGCCATGCAGCGCAGCACGTGTGCCGCCCCAATCTCGACGTAGCGACACAGCGAGCACGCGACGTTCCTCCCATGACCCCCCGGCAACCTGTGCCCTGAGTCACGGTGCGACAAATCAGCCCAGGCTGAAATCATGGCCTCCAGGAGGCTGGAAGACGTAGTCTGTCCCCCAAGAGGGAGACGCCAGCCATTGTTCCCGCACGCGATGGTCTTGTTATGCTTCTTCTCAACTTTGCTGGTGATGCCCGGATGTTTCCGCAGCCTGAGACCCCGCTCCTTGTTGCACACGCCAAGCTGGTACATGACGCGCTGGCTTCTGCACCGATCATAGAACGTTATGCCAAACCGTATCATAAAGACAGTGAGGTTGCGGCGATCCTTCAAGGCTTTCACCTCCTCCACGGACAGAAATTGGCACACTGAACTAACGGATGCGGTGGCCATTCGTGTAGCGTCCCAATCTGACTCTGCCGGAGATGGAGGCACCCTCCCAGGGGCCCGAGGCAGGCGACCTGCCCGCGGCGGACTCGGAGGCGTAGGAGGTGGGCCCCCCGAAGAAATTGATGGGGCATCACGCGGGACACGGATTGAGTCCGCCCACGAGCCAATATTGGTCCAGGCAGGCGATGCAGAGGGCGACCTCCCGCGAGGAGGGCTGCTGTCAGGATCTGACGAAACCAAGTCCTCGGTCCCATGGCTGCTGGACGAAGGCGACGGAGTACGGCAGTACGCGATGTGCGCTAAGCGCGGTGGCGAATGGTCACTGGACCTGGCCCGAGACGGCCCCGCGACAGCTTGAGACGGTCGTGCAGTCTGCGACGAGCGAGGTGGCGAGTGGCTGCTGGACCTGGCTCGAGATGGCCCTGCGACAGCCCGGGATGGTCCTGCTCCTGCGGCAGGAGCAGGTGGCTGCGCAGGGGCTCGCTTCGTGAGCCTGAAGTTGACCATGTTGTTGGGCGGTGGCGGCCTACGCTCCGCATCTGCATCGAGTGCATCACGGCCCTGCTGCCTGGTGTTGGCTGCCTTGAGCATTTTCCTCATCTCCCCCAGGCGCACGTACTCCTGAGCAGCGGCATTCTGGGAGAACACCCTACCAGTTCCCCCAAGACCATCCCCCACCGGGTAGTACTTGGTGCTCGAACCCAGAGATATGAGCTCCAGAGGTGGCGCTACGTTGCCATATAGATCGTACTGTTGGAGGAAGCCAATCGAGAGGGACTCTATGTCCACCGGGCGAAGGTACCTGAGCAGCTGGTACGTCCAGACACCAGCGCTCTCGTACCAATGAGGGAGCTGAAGCTCGTTCAGCAACTCCTCACTGTTGTACACGCGTGCATGATCCAGCGTGCAGCGCATCAGCTCGAGGTGCTGCGTGGCTGCGCTCGGTTGTACACAGAGGACACGCTCCTTCAGATCCCACATGAGGGTGCCAGCGACCTCACCACTGGGGTACGTGAACAACTCCTGGAGCGTGTGCTGCAGTCGCTGGATTGAGTTGAGGCTGTCGAGCGCTCTGCCTTGCTCCCTGGGCTTGACGACGTCTTGCTTGTTGGCAGGGGATGGCACGTGTGTCATATAGCTCCCCTTGAGCACCCAACGGTCCTTATCCTCATCGTGATCCAACTTCTGGTCCACATACAGCCAGTTAGGGGGCATCAGCTGGTCCACCATCACCCACTTCTGCTCGAGGCAGCGGACGAACTCCACGCAGACATGCTCCTGGGAAGGTTTGGCTGGCATGTCCTCAGGAAGATCTTGAAGGATGCGGCAAAGACGCGCAACATGGTGCCGGTCCAGGTACAGTCTCTGATCCGCCCAGTTGTGGTCAAGACGAACGTCCAGAGGCGGACGAACCCCAGTCACCTGGCCATCGGTGACCCACTTCGCGCGTCCACCCACCCAGGGGTTTGGTGCTGCGTAAAGTTGTGCAAGCATGCGCTCCGACACTGCCAGCTCGGCGGGCGCCAGTAACGCCAGGTGGCTCCTTCGACCTCCTTCAAGTGAACATGTGTGAACGCGAGACCTCGCCTCGATCTCTGCGCGTGTGGCGACTCGGGGTCTAGGGGGCGCAGCAGATGGCCCTGACGAAGGCAGTGGTGACCCCACCGATGACTCATAGCCGTCATGGATGTGCTCAGACCGAATCCCAGAGGCAGCAAACCTCTCCTTCCTCGTGCTCAGGGGTGGGCACCCTAGCCATTCGCACTCCGTCTCCTGCCCAAAGATCTCCGATTGCAAACACACCACTGGGTCCATCCTCCTGGGCTGGTGAGGATGCTTGGGTGTTGTCATGTCGACCAGCGGAAGAACCACCTGAGCATCCATGCCCAAAATCGTCGGCGCATGCGACACGGCCACGCAACTTCCCAACTTGATGTCGATCATCAGGGAATTCTTCAACGGCCCAGTGCCTATCAGCAGGTCCCAAGAGTTCTCGGCCTCGAAGGTCACGAAGGCGTACAACCGGTGAAGCGTCATGTGCGGCGTGCCCGCAGCCAGAATGACGTCCACGTAGCAGTAATGGGTGAACTTCGTGGGACTGTTGTCACACCTGGTGACCTTGGCGCCGGTGCTGGCTTCATAAATTGTGAGGCCCAGCCGCCTTACAACAGCGATAGAGATGATGTTGCAGTTAGCGCCGGTGTCCATGAGGATCGCCCGGTATAGCATAAGCTCACCACCAGATGACACCAACGCCAGCCCCTCATACAGGGTAGCATTCCGCAACTTGCAGATGGGCTGCACCTGAGCCATCAATAACACCTGCTCGTCGGTCAGGTGCTGCGTCATCTTTGCCCTCAGTGCGTCGTAGGCGAAGGTCTTGATGGTGCCAGCTCGTACATGTCCATGGTCACTGAAGTCAACCACCCCCAGGTCGTCCACGCAGGCAGCGGCTGCACATCGAGCGGCGGCGCTGTCGACCACACCGTTGGGCATCTCGTCCAATGGCACCTCCTCGATCGCGCGGTGTCCTGCACCATCTGCCTCCCTTCTTACCCCTTGCGTCGCTGTGGCGTGCGTGTCCTCCAGCTCATGCTCGTTGACCTCGGTGGGTTGCTCGGTTGCATCATTCGGACCCTTGCCCATGAGCTCCTCCAGCGCCAAAAGGTTCTCGATGTCCTTCGGGAGGTCGATGGCGTTCTGGGATATCAGGATGGCAGCAATCTGCGAGCAGGCGCGCACGGAGCTGCGAAGATTGGATGCCAACAGGTGGAACTTCCTGCTGAGTACGTTGGGAGGAACGGCTCTAGGCACCTGAGCGGCCCTGTCGAACTCCTCCGGCGTCTTGACCTGGAAGCCCCGCATCTGCTGAGTGCTGCCCAAGGCGACAGCGGCGCTGGCCTGGAGACTCGGTGCGTGACCGATGTCAACACCATGACCACCTTCCAGCTCACCCCCAGCAGGGCAGTCCTGCTCATCCTCCTCGTATTCAGCCTGTTGGGTGAAGTGGGAGTCGTACTCAGTCTCCGCATCACTGACCTCTGACCGGGCCTGTGCATCGGCGACCTTGTCATCCTTTGGAGGTGACCCTGCCTGGAGACCTGTCAATTCTGCGGCGAGTTTCTCTTTAACCTCGGCACTGGCAGCCACTTGCTGCTGCTGCTGCTGCTGCTGCTGCTGTGCAGCGGCTGCTTCTGCTTGGCCTCAGGGAGCTTAAGCCACTCCTTGGTGGTGATCCCCATCTTGTGCTTATCAAAGCGGTGTGCGATGTTGTAGGCACGCATCTGGGCATTCTTGACCTCGTCCGGCCACTTGGAGTTCTGCCTGTCCTTATGGAAGTTGGGCGGCACCCGGGCCTCACGACACCCCGTGTAGCAGCGCTCTGGAGAGTGGGGCAGGCGCGTGAAGCACCAGTCACACTGGAACTTCTTTGAAGCATCAGGTGGTGGCACCTTGCTGTAAGAAGGCTTCTGACGCTCGGCATTGTTCGCTTCCCTCGCAGGTTTCTTGGCGTCGTCGCCACCATGCTGTGCTTGTTCCTTCTTCTTGGGGTCCCTGCGTCTGTCCCCAGTCTTGGAGGCAGAACCCGAGCGCCTCATGGCTGACACTAGTGCAGCCAGGTCAAGCCCCATCTGCCTGGCCTCGTAGCAGGAGTACACGCAGTTGAGCCTACGAACCAGCTCCTGCTGCAGTGTGAGAGCCCAAGCCTCCGCATCGTTCTTCAGCTTGTCCTGCACCTCCACGATCACCTCCAGGTCCTCCCATGTGACCTTGTTGGGGGCAGGATGGCTGACACGCAGCTGCTCGGACACGCGATCTCGGTATTCTTTGATGCGCAGGCCCTTGATGCATTCCTCGATGTCCTGCCTGACGACGGAGTCCTCCACCCTCTTGCCGGTGTTGAGTGCTGCCTCCCTGCGACGACAGCTCTTCACGTAGGCGAGGCCGTCCTGCTCGTTGGTCTGCGGCTTGGCGATCAAGAGATCCTCCTTCTCTTTGGTGCCCTTCATCAAGAATTTAGCTTCGAGCTCTGCAACGAAAGCCCTCAAGGCCCAAAAGTAGTGAGAATCTTCAGTGCCATCTGGCCCCGTGAGGCCCTTCGTGGAGGTTCCCTCGCCTGCCCACTCATCAGACTCCTCGCCATCCTCATCACCATCCTCGAACACCTTACAAACTGCCCAGGTTGATCCTGGCGCCAGCTCATGAAAAGGAGGCTGCGCACAACGCACAGATCCCTGGTAGGCGTCTCTCATGGTAAGATCCTTCAGGACATGACAAGCGTGTGAAGCCATGACGCCATCCTTCAGGTAGGCAGCGCACCACCAGTCATACGCGACTGAGGTGGAATGATCGTCCCCTGCTAGAAACGAGGGTATGCTATCCCACAATGGTCTGAAGTCTGGCCTGGACTCAGCGAAGGCCTTCTTCTGCTGCTGACTGAGCGCATGGAAAGATGCTGACTTCGTGTGCCTACGCTTCTTGGCCTCAAAAGCCCGCTGCACTTTTGCTACCATGTCCACAAAACGCCTGATGAAGAGCGCTCTGTCCTCATTCTTACCACCAGTGTACTGGAGTTTGACGTCTTCCTTGTCAAGTGAGTGGCTCTCCCTGTCATAGTAATCCATCTCGTCTACGTCGTCAAGCGCAAAGAGAAACTGGTTTGCAGGCGCTGAGGCTGCTACTGCTGCTGCGAGTGCTGTTGCTGCGAGCGCTGTTGCTGCTGGTGATGGCGGTGCGGAGGGAGTGGTTTCTGAGCCCGACCCCTCTGCGCTCATATATTCCGTGTCAAGGTCCTGACTGACCCGCTCTCGCGCCAGCCGTCGTGCCTCACGTTCTCTGGACTGGACAGAGGCAGCGCTTGGCTCTGCTTCGCCCTCCGTGGTAAAGTACTGTGTTAATGCTCAGCCAATGGGACCAAGGAAGAGTCCCCTCTCTCAGCGCAAAGCTCGTTCACCAGTAGACTGGAGGCTTGATTCAGACTGGCTTAGGCCAGTGCAGTGAGTGCTCCTGGATTCACCTTGCTGAACAAGCGAAAGAACGAAACGCGTGCGGCCAGCGAACGCCTAAAGGTCCAGCACTGTGCTTCAGCGCTCTGAATCAGCAGCAGATGCAGAATATTCGTGCGAGGAAGAGTTAAAGCTGGGCCAGTGTGCTGAGCACTTCTGGATTAGCTGGGCCAGAGTTCATCAGGAGCACAGTGAAAGTGAGGGCAACTCCACGACACCAAGAATAGCACTGATACGCAGCGGTGTGAGCTAGGCCAGTGTGCTGAGCACCCCTGGATTCACAACACCACTGCTAATCAAGGGCACCATGGCTGGCATAGAAGCTCACTCCCCAGTCCAGTAAGCAAGTACAAGGTCGCTGGCAGAGTTGGGAGCTAAGCCAGTGTGCTGAGCACCCCTGGATTCGCAGCACCACTGCTGATTCAGAAGGTGGCCTGTGACATGAGGGCCTCACCGGCTGACCAATACCGTAGAAAAGATAGAAGAATTCTCCAACACATTATGATAAAGCACTAGAAGGTCACTCCAGTAGTAAGCAGCACTCCAGGCTGGTAAAGTAATTAACTCTGAATCCACCAGGTAACTGTGTCACACCAGGGAATATCGCTTAAAAGACCACTCAGTTGTCGCCTTCAGGGCTGATGCTGCTGCCAGTCCTCTGGCAAGCTTTTCCCTGCTTCAGGCTTAGGCCAGTACACCAGGGGTGTCCCTGGATTAACCGTCAGACAAGGTGGAGCTGCCCAAGAAACCGTAAGTTGCAGTTCCAGACATAGAGCAGTGACTCACTGCTGATCCACTTCTTTGCTGGTAAGTAAAAGCAGATGTCGCCGCTAATTAGCTCCTAGGCCAAGCACACCTGCCTTTCAGCTAGGCCAGTACACCAGGGGTGTCCCTGGATTCACTTCAGACAAGGTGGCCAGCTGGAGAACCCACTGGAAGGTAGTTCATCAAGGTGCACATTAGCTGTTGATCCACTCTTAGCCGGTAAGTCAAGGCAGATGCCGCTGCTGATTAGCTCCCAGGTAACACACACTTGCTTTTCAGTTAAGCCAGTGCACCAGGGGTGCCCCTGGATTCACTTCAAACAAGGTGGCCAGCTGAAGGAACCACTGAGAGGTGCTCATCCAGGTGTACATTCACTGCTGATTGACTCTGTCGCCGCCGCCGCCCAAGCTCATGCCGTGCTGATTAGCTCAAAACTGAAGGACACCTGTCAGCAGCTAGGCCAGTGCACCAGGGGTGCCCCTGGATTCACTGCAGAACAAGGTGTTGAGGATATCACCGGGTAGAAGGAGGCCGCTCATGACTAGTGAATTCAAAGCTGATCCTTCGCCGCCGTCGCTGGTAGCTCTTTCAGTGCAAGTACCACCAAGTTCAGGGAAGAAAAAGGGTCCGCCAGTGCACCGTGGGTGCCCCTGGAGTCGCCTGACTTCCGAATCCGCTCTTTCAACTGCTGCTGACTTCTCGCCAAAGGGCCTTTACTTCCGGATTAACACTGAAATAAAAAGCCGCTCCGCGCAGGACATTATTGTTTTGAAAAAGTATGAAAACAGCAGTGAAATGTATCCGTCAAAATTGATATTATATCACAAAATACGAATTATTGTGTACAAAAGCTGTGAGCAGAACTGTCTTAGCACTCTAGCACTGGCACGCGAACAGCCACCTAGTACTTGCGAGGG
Organism: Cymbomonas tetramitiformis; assembly: GCA_001247695.2. NCBI lineage: Eukaryota > Viridiplantae > Chlorophyta > Pyramimonadophyceae > Pyramimonadales > Pyramimonadaceae > Cymbomonas > Cymbomonas tetramitiformis. The sequence continues at coordinate 15,224 of LGRX02027129.1, forward strand.
CAAAACAATAATGAGTCCACTAGCCTGACCTCCGGTCAGAGCCTACTTATATCTCAATGCTCTGTCACATTTCCCAAAACTGTAACGGGTTCTAGCCCTTAAATCTTCATCTGGCCAATGGAAAGTCATTATTCCATGCCAGCTCTAACAATGTTACCGTTCACCGCATTCTGACTGACACGTCAGCGGCAAAGGAGTCACTGCCATCTTCGTCTTATCATTCCCTGGTCATTTGATGGTGACCATATCTTCTCTGACAAGTCTGCATCTCACAGATGGTCATCTTCGCAAAGCCTGTCATGCTGTCACCACTGTCATGCGTGTCACCAGCTGAACAAACCCGGCGCGGTACCATGAGAAGCCGGCGTTTGTTACACGCATGTTCGGTGTGATTACCAACACAGTTTTCACGTTCAAGCTCGTGTTGTACAAAATGCTTGAAGACTACGTTGGCTTGAGCGACGCGGCGAGACGATTCGGAGCTAATTCGTACATGGGTTGCTTGAAGTGCTGGATATGGGGTACCGAGAAATCTAAATCCAGTCTAACGATAATCATATATTCCTCACTACACCAAGGAAAGCAACCAGGTAAACACGCAAACCCTGCCTTCGTTTGTCCCCTTTCTTTTTTCGGCCGTACGTACGGAGTATGTGTGCCCGCCCTGTGGACACCCCACGGACAGCTCGTGGGTTTTCCGCTTATATTATGTGGAAAAGAACACCCTGTCCAGGCGTGTAGACTTCGGCATCCACACGCACGGACGACGTATCCCAGCTCGTTCCGTAGATAAAGCCTATCGGACACCAGGTGGGAAGGATGTCATGGCCTGATCGCGTCATGGTGACCTGAAATCGCGACCTGACCTCATCAAGGCGTGACACAAGCGTTGCCACGCTCGTGTCGCCGGCGATTTCTGGCGAAATCGCTTCCTCACGCCACGTCAGTCGTCACGCGTTGTCGCTCGCGGGAAAACTGTTACCTCACGGAAATTCATATGTCGCTTTGTACAAAATCTGTCGCTTTCTACAGTTTTCCCATGTACTTAAATATGGAATTTACCACAGGTCCCATGCCATCTTCACTGAAAACGTGAAAAGTCCATTCTATATTTTAAAGCATATAATTATATTATTGTATTATTGTTTAAAGCATATAATCGTATAATCATATAATTATATAAAGAAATTACGGAATCTAATATATTTACTGTACGTCATAATATACACAAGTATTATATTTATATTTGTATTTATAACATACTGTCTGGTATGGAGACGAGGGCGATATGGTGGGGGGAAGGTGGGGAGGGGGGGGAGGTTGGATATGTCGATAGCCGCGCAGGGGGTGGGGGAGGAGCCGGACGGATCCATGGACATAAAAGTCGGGTATTGACGCCCGATATTGTTTTATCGATTAATCGCAGAAATCGTGCCTATCGATTTTATTCCGTTGCCGAAATAATAATAAAAACATCCTCCACCCGCCCGCCCCCCATAGTTGATTTATTTATCCCCCACATTAATAAAATAAATCAAATCTTATTAAATACGGTCTCATAAATTAAATCAACTATGGGGGGCGGGCGGGTGGAGGATGTTTTTATTATTATTTCGGCAACGGAATAAAATCGATAGGCACGATTTCTGCGATTAATCGATAAAACAATACGGGTGCTCCACGGAAAATAAGGATCCCCGAAAATAAGAATTTTATAGGATGTTGGGGCCGTCGGATGGTCCTTAACACTGGCTTAATAACCGAATTTCGAATATATGAACCGTCCATTTGCCCGATTTAATTACTCCGTCCAGCACCTTATATTCGGTGGAGCACCCGTATCGGGCGTCAATACCCGACTTTTATGTCCATGGATCCGTCCGGCTCCTCCCCCACCCCCTGCGCGGCTATCGACATATCCAACCTCCCCCCCCTCCCCACCTTCCCCCCACCATATCGCCCTCGTCTCCATACCAGACAGTATGTTATAAATACAAATATAAATATAATACTTGTGTATATTATGACGTACAGTAAATATATTAGATTCCGTAATTTCTTTATATAATTATATGATTATACGATTATATGCTTTAAACAATAATACAATAATATAATTATATGCTTTAAAATATAGAATGGACTTTTCACGTTTTCAGTGAAGATGGCATGGGACCTGTGGTAAATTCCATATTTAAGTACATGGGAAAACTGTAGAAAACGACAGATTTTGTACAAAGCGACATATGAATTTCCGTGAGGTAACAGTTTTCCCGCGAGCGACAACGCGTGACGACTGACGTGGCGTGAGGAAGCGATTTCGCCAGAAATCGCCGGCGACACGAGCGTGGCAACGCTTGTGTCACGCCTTGATGAGGTCAGGTCGCGATTTCAGGTCACCATGACGCGATCAGGCCATGACATCCTTCCCACCTGGTGTCCGATAGGCTTTATCGTTCCGTACGCATGATGATGTATGCGCTCGTATTCGCATGATGATGAACAAACCATCACCATGCCAGGTCAGCTTTTCGACGAACCGTCGCGACGTTTCGTCGAATTGCTGACCTGGCACTTTTTCAATACATCTCCAATACGCCATTTCAATACGCCTGAAATCGCTAACGTATTGGAGTGAGCCCTCCCGTATTGAAGTAGTATTGAACAGATCGAAGGATTTTCGGGGAAATAATTTTGGAATTTTAAGTTTTAGGAGAATCTGCACCCCTCGTTCGTGAATCGAACGGCCGAAATCGTAACTCAAGAAGTACCCCCAAAATGCTCAAGAAGTCCCCCCGAAATGACCCCAAATATGGATCGGAAAAAACCTTCAGTCGGACTCGAACCCATCACCTCAGGCATGTGAGAGCGGCGGCCAACCACTAGACCATTACGATGGAATTGATCACCTATGCGTTGTAGTCATACTAATAATTAAAACTCGATAAGTCGATTATCTCGGATGCAATGTCACTGAGAGTCTGAGACATCGCATCGTCATCGTCGTCGTCATCGTCGATCGTGCTCGCATGACGAGTCGATCCGATGTGACTTCTGAACGGTAGGGAAAGTTTTTGAGCACTTCGATTTTTCTGAACGGTAAAGTTCAAACTCACGTTATTTCACTCTTCACAGTTCGCCGTCAGCAGTGTTGCAGCAGCCTCGCCAGTGAGTTGCGTGCTGTGATATTTTAAATTCTCACAGGTTGCAATATGGCACTGGTTTGCAGTGCATGTTTTGGTTATGCGTGTGTATTATTTTGTGTGTGCTTCGCGCGCTCATACTTGGCATGCGTGAAACTTTGACTAGGAGTGAACGGGAAATTCCCGCGAGTCCTTTGCACTCGAAATAGTTGGTTCAAATCTAACTCACTCCACATCCCCCTGTTACTTTCCTTTGCTTCTTTCGTTGACGACTGCTAATGTCCTTCTTCTTTACTAAACGTTAGTTGGTTGGTTTCGTTTTTCAGATCCGCTGAAAACGTTCGCGTGGCGAAGTCATATTAGATTTTCATCTCGCGTTCATATTCGCATTTATTTGAGGTTGCTCGGTTGTTAATTATGTTTTCAATAAAGGTTTATTTTGTGCTTTCCCGCTTTTTACTAAGTGTTGGCTCTTTACTTTCCTTTTCAGATTGGCTGTTTTCGAGGAGGGCGAAATGGAGGAAATCGACCGCCTCGAGTACAACGTCAACTTCAAGCATCCCTTCAAACATTCTAGGTTGATACGTCCTTTATGTTTTCAATAGAATATTCTTTTGTGCATTTCCGCTTTTTTACTAAGTGTTGGCTCTTTACTTTCCATTTTAGATCGGTTGTTTTGGAGCAAAGCGAGATGGAGAAAATCGACCGCCTCGAGTACAACGTCAACTTCAAGCATCCCGTCAAGCGTTCTAGATGAATACATTGATTTTAGGTTGGCATCTTGTAAATAGAAAGTGCACGAGTAGAACATTATTTTGTGTATTGGTATGATAAAATTTGATAGTCCCATTCGTATTCCTTTGTGCCTAGCTAGATACATGTTAATCGTAGTAAAGATGCTCGAGTGTTCCCTACTATTCTTATTTTGTTTATCTCGCATAGCATACGCATAGTGGATACATAGTGAACACACTGCATGTTGCAAATGTGCAATATGTATGCTATAGGTCTATAATATATATCCAACATAGGCAACTTTTATTTCAATACATATGCAATAGGTCCGCAATATATATACAACATATTGAATTTGCATGTTCAATACGTATGCAATAGGTCCGCAGTATGTATCCAACATACTGAATGTTCCGTTTCAATACATATGCAATAGGTCCGCAATATATATACAACATATTGAATTTGCATGTTCAATACGTATGCAATAGGTCCGCAGTATGTATCCAACATACTGAATGTTCCGTTTCAATACATATTCAATAGGTCCACAATATATATACAACATATTGAATTTACATGTTCAATACGTATGCAATAGGTCCGCAGTATGTATCCAACATACTGAATGTTCCGTTTCAATACATATTCAATAGGTCCGCAATATATATACAACATATTGAATTTACATGTTCAATACGTATGCAGTAGGTCCGCAGTGTGTATCCAACATATTGAATGTTGACTTACAATATGTATACAATATGTGGGCAATATGTCTGCAACATGCCTTCATAGTGTTTGCGACATGCATGGTGCATGTCTCCAACCCTATACTACACATATGTTGAAGGCATATTGAAATAACTCTCTGCATCAGAACTTCAATATGTCTCCAATACATGAGGGCTCACTGCAATACTATGTTGAACACATGTTGGAGCGCTTGCAGGCATATTGCACACATATTGTAACATTTTGTATTGTATTGAACATGTATTGTCAATACGCGTGCAATATGGCTACTGCCCGGTGGTCTGGTACTGTCACAAGTACCAAACTGTATGCTTAATTATGGGCACTAGAGCGGGTGTATGAGTCCCATGAAGAATTTAAAAAATCATTTAAGACCCTTTTAAATTATTGTTGATGCTGAAACTTACTCTCATCAACTTTAGGTATGTGTATGCGCGGCGTGCTTTTGGGGGATGTAATGCCATAAAATTTATTAAAATTTCTGGTACTGCCACAAGTACCAATCACGCGGTGACTTGAAAGGGCACGCTAGGTGGCCATGGGGTGGCATGCATGATGTCACATTTCATTATTGGGATATGTTCTAAGTGGTTTTTATGTGTTGTGCCATTTGAATGTCTTTAACGCTAGTATTGGGATTCAATAACACCCAAGGGCATGATAAATTGGCCTCTTAGCATTTTTGGTGCAATATTCGGAGCGGTTTCGTACGTAAGTTCCATGTGTAGAATCCAAGTTTGGCAACTTCTCATGCATGTAAATGTCTCGAAAAATGAATATGTGGGTTTACTTTGATGTCCTATCCATTCAGGATAGGACATAATATACTTATTTCATAATATACTTATTTCATAGTTTTAGTGCCACGACTAGGCTAAAGAATCGACGATATCCCCCATACTTAAGGAATATTAAGTTGGGTCATTTGATGGAGGTTGGATTTTTAGCATGTCGCAATTTCAGCAAATGATAGTATGCCAACCAACCCATGATCACATCCATCATTGGCCATACTATACATCTTCAATTTGAGTCATCGCTGCGCTGATTTGAATCGCAAATCTGTTCGAATAAAAAATCGAAAGAAGCACCATGATTTCGAAGACAAGGGGGACACCACTTTGCAGCACAAAACTCCACATTGGTGGCAACATGCATCCATTGGGAGGGCTACACGTGACCTATGGACCAATGGGGCATAAGGCGACTCAGTTTGGGTCATAAAGGTAATGATATATCATGGATAGCACAACCAGGATGGAGACGGACATCGAAAAAAGTTCTAGCGTTTTGGTACTTGTGACAGTACCAGATTCGATTCTGGTACTATGACTAGTACCACTGGGCAGTAGCCAAATATGCCTGCAATATGTGTTCAATACGATGTATTGCACGCGTCCAGAAACGTAGGGTCTGTGAGGAAGACGTGAGACTGACATGGTTCATGGTGAGCGGGGTAGCGAGGGTGGTGGCGGTGGTGCTCTGGTGGGCGACGTTGGTGGTGG
>LGRX02027129.1:21783-54357 GCA_001247695.2 Cymbomonas tetramitiformis
GGTGGGGGTGATGGCGGTGACACTGTCGCGTGTTTATCTGTGCTGACTGCTGTTACGCGATCAAAATCCTGAAATTTTCAGGAGTGGTTGCGTTCCCCTGTTACGTGGTAAGCGCTTTTGGCCACTGTTACGCGGCTGGCTTCTGTTCTGACCACTATTACGCGATCTGACCACTGTTACGCGATCGGAGCCTGAAACTTTCAGGAGTGGTTGCGTTCCACTGTTACGTGGAACTCTCTCTGGCCACTTTTACGCGGCTGGCTTCTGTTCTGACCACTGTTACGCGATCTGACCACTGTTACGCGGTCGAAGCCTGAAATTTTCAGGAGTGGTTGCGTTCCACTGTTACGTGGAACTCTCTCTGGCCACTGTTACGCGGCTGGGGCATGGGGGGGAAATAGCTACATTCAGGGTGGACGGGTTGTGAAGCAAGACGCGTGTGACCTCTCTGCTGCCGCGCGTCACAAGGTGGTGCGTGCGCTCCAGGCGAATCAAGCGTTTGAGTTGATACGCGCGTTTCAGGTGATGCGCGCATTTCAGGCGAACGCGTCCTTTCGGGCGAACGCGCCTTTCCGGGCGCAGGGCGGAACGCGCATTGCGGGCGACACAGGTGTTTCGGGCAGACGCGCATTGCAGCGAAACGAGCACTCAATGTGATATGCACATTTCGGGCGAAGCGCGCCTTTCAAGCAAAAATACGCATTTCCGATGACATACGCGTTTCAGGCGCTATGCGCATTCCTGGCGTCGTGCGCGCTTCGGGTGACACGAGCACTTCCAGTGACACATGCGCCCTACTGATACGCACGCTGTAAGCGATGTGCAAGCTTCGGGCGATAGATGCAACTCGGACTGCGTAAGCTGCGCCTTTCAGGTGATGCGCATTGGCCCGGCGCTGTGCGACATTCAGGCGATGCTCGCCATTCCGGTGAGGCATGCGTGTCGTCGATACGCTCGTTCCAGGCGCACTGTGAACTTCGGGTGGCGTTGCGCGAAACAAGCGGTGCGTGCGTCGCGGGCGATGCACGTGTTTCAGGCAATAGGCGCATTGCAGCAAATCGAGCATTTCAGGCGATGCGCACATTTCGTGCGAAGTGCGCCTTTCGGGCGAACATGCCTTTCAGGCGACACGCGCCATCCTGGTGATGCGCGCCATTCTTCTGGTGATGTGCGCCGTCTGGGCGAAACGCGCCTTTCAGCCGGTGTGCGTCGTTCAGGCGGTGCGCGCCATTCAGGCGAGTCGAGCGTTTCGGGCGATACACGTGTTTCAGGCGACAGGCGCATTGCAGCGAATCGAGCATTTCAGGCGATGCGCCCATTTCGTGCGAACGCGCCTTTCGGACAGAGCGCGCCTTTCAGGCGGAACGCGCCTTTCGGGCCGCACGCGCCTTTCAGGCCGCACGCGCCTTTCGGGCCGCACGCGCCTTTCAGGTCGCACGCGCCTTCGTCAGGCTTTTCAGGTGAGGGCAGGAGTCAGGAGTCAGGGAAATTGAGACAAGGGGAGTATAAGAGTGAGTAGTAGGGAAGAGCGCGCTTGCGGAGCCGGCAGGTCGCTGCTGCCGGTGGGCTGCGAGCTTGAGGGTGACGTGCGTCTGTTGTGGGCTGCTACCCACCAGTGAAGTTGTTTTCGCGGACCTGTACACCAAGCCATACAGAGCCTCCCTCAACCCGAAAAAGCAAGGAAAGGAGCACAGCCGCTTTGGCCCGGAGGCATGGCTGGAAGGGCCGAAAGCAGGTGTCGCAGTTGGCATGGCACTGACTGAAAAGGTCGCAGAGCTGCGCAAAGCTGGCGTCGCAGGCGCCATGGCTGCGAAGCACTGTACCCGCGCTGAAGAGTCACCACAGAAGCACACTCAACAAAAGTTGCTGACCCAATCTGCTACAAAGTTTGAAAAACCATGTCAGGCACGCACAAGCTGGCCTGAAGTGCACTGAGCCTATGGCTGCCGTGTCACTTCGCGCGCGAGCCTGGTGCCATCACATAGGAGTTCACGCACAAGTGACAACAAAGGAGATCCGAGGAATATTTCAAAACCAACGAAGAGGTTCGGCACCCTGTTAGGTGACACCGTTCCAGCAGAACAAAACAACACTTTGCAATTGGGCATTCACTGCGGCTCGCGTGTCGTGCGCCCGGGTCGCGGCACGAGCGGCTCCTGCGGTGAATGCCCCCAACCTGCCACAAGGCCTAGTTGGTGCCAAGCACGAGTTCGCGTCGAAAATTATGAAAGAAACTGCGGGCAAAGGCGTGCTTCGAGCACACGCATGGCAAAAAGGCATGGGTCAGGTGTCCAGACCCGAGCTGGCGCGTCGCCACCCATGAATTCCCCCAACCTGTCATACAGGCCCGTCGGGGAATTCAACGCTGCCAACGCCCGCACGGATCGAATTCACAAAGACAAACACAATACAAACTGAGGAAACAACATGCGTTCGGCTGCAATGTTGTCAAAAGGGTGCAGTCAGGTGTCTGGACTCAAGCTGGCGCGCCGTCAGCCGTGAATTCCCACAACCTGTCACACAGGTCCGTTCGGGGAATTCAACGTTGCCACAGCCTGCGCAGGTCGAATTCACAAAGGTAGACATCATACAAACTGTGGGAAAAACATGGGTTCGGCTACAACCTCGTCAAACAGCAAAAGTCAGGTGTCACGGCTCGCGTCAGCGCGGCTACGGTTGTGCATTCCCAAACGCCGGTCACATACGCCGGTTTGAGCATATTCAGCAAGCAAGCCCTGCGGGGTTCGAATTCGCAAAGTAAATGGTGCGAAATATGGCACAAAAAGGCCGGGCGCATCGTGCACACACGTGAACACTGCTGAGAGTGCCTGTAACGGTTCGCCGTCGCGGGTGTGAATTATGATAAACGCAGCTTCGGGCTGTCTCGCCGCTACGCGCTCAACGGGGAAAATGCCCCTCTGTGAGAATTCGCGAGCGTGTTCTGAATTCGCGAACGTTTTCGGACAGCTGCGGATCTCCAGCGCTGCGGAACGGCAATATGCGGGTCTATTGCTGTGTCACGTAAAACATGCCAGGCGGCAACGCGCTTCTGCCGCGCCGGCTCGTGGATTCGCAAAACGGGCGCGGGTCTAACTTGTACTCGCGGACTGTAGATTCAGGCTCAGATGGAAGCATGAAAAGCAGAAAGGCAAACGAGCAACACAAGGGGGCAATTCACAGATAAAACAAGCACCCCGGCACGACTTCGCATATGCATCAGAGTGGCGTGCCGGCACTCTGGGGATCCGAACCAGACTCTTACAAACTGCTAGTGACAAAGCTCTCATGTGGATTCGAAGCATATGTATGCGTATATCGCATTTAATACTAGGCCACAAGAGGCAAATATCACTGTCCCGCAGAATGGTTTTGAAAGGTTCGGATCTGACTTTTCGAAAGCAGGAGCTAGCTAAATACTCAAGCGAGCATAGTGGAAGTCCGTGAATGCCATTGTCGTTTCGGGTGCCCTGTGACCATTGGTTCTCAGTGACAGCGGCGTTTGGTGTCCGCGCGCGCTTGCGTTTGCCCTGTCATGCATCGCCGAGACGTCATGTGTGGTCATGTCGTGATGTCACTTCGCGTGATGTCGTGCTTGACGCTCCGCGGTGCTCGCGGATCGGCACGGGCTGGTCGCGGCGACGTCGATGTAGCGCTTGGCGAGGCGTCGTGCATGATTTATACTGGGAGGGAGATCTGAGCTGGAGGGTGAACGTGATATGCTCCGGGCGCTCGAGCGGACAATGAACTGGGGTAGGACCGTGACTGAGGGGGGAATGACATTTACTGAAAAAGGGGGTCATGGTTGGGGCGTTTGCTGACGGCTGAGACGGGCGCGATGGGGGCAAGTGCGGTGGGGTCTGACATGGGCTGCGGTAGCGTGACTAAATATGGGGGGTCCGACAGGCCTTTCAGGGGTGCCCGAGGGACCCCTTCTAAGCGTGTTTGTTGTTGTGACAAGGGGACGGCTTCGGCAATCTCTTCCTCAGACAATTCAAGACCTGAAACACAAGAAGAACAGCCCGCAGTTCATTACAAATTAGGGTTTCGTCCCCAAGAGTTTACATTAAGGTTGGGCATTCCACCTCAACCGCTAAGCATTCCGCAAAGCAAACTGTCTACGCCATCGTGACGTTACATTCACAACATCCAGACACGGTCTGCGCCTCTGCCATAAGGGGCGTAACCGGTTGACCTGAGGTCCAACTGGTTGGAAGTGATTAGTGCGAATTGATTTACTGGTTGGGGTTAGTTAGTTAATAAAAATGAAATTGATTTGCTGGTTAGTAAGAATTAATTCCGATTTTTGTACTGGTTAACTGGTGGTATAACTGGTTACTGCCGATTTTGAGTATGGGCCATACAATTGCATTAAATGCAATTTATTCGAGGTCAGACTCGACCCATACATATATGTATGCATATACATGATGCACCACATATGAAAGTTACTCCTGATTATGATGTCCTCACTCATGGCGAGCATATACGAAACGTTAATAATGAAAATCCCAGCGTACTATTACCAATTACCGCACATTTTACACTAATTTTCTCCACCGGCCAGGCCATCAACTTTACGAGGAACGTTACTAGCAACTATTCTTCCTGTCTTGGGAGGTTGTTGCGTTCACCACATCTCACATCGTCGTGAGGAACGTTACTAGCAACTATTCTCCCTGTCTTGGGAGTTTGTTGCGTTCACCACATCTCACTTAATAATCTGGCTTATGCGGAATGCTCTCATGGGTACATGGGAACAACACTAGGATATAAGATATAGCTCGAGACCCTGCTCGAGATATTGCTCGAGACACTTATTCTATTGCACACCGCACAAATGTAAGGGCAATATGAATGTAAATATGTAATATCACAATATTGTTTACATGCTTTCGTGACAACATTGTAACACAATCAAACACTACTATGGGTTCACATAATCTACGAACCTGTTCAGATGCTACAGTATGCTCCACAGTGTTGGAGGTGCGGTGTGCGGTCGGCGGTGTGCAATCTACAAGATGCCCAATTCATGTGTGCATGCAACGCGGTGCCCTCCAACGTGGGTAACTGGTGCAGTTGTGATCTGTGCAAACCCGATAGTCCCGAAAAGCAACAAACCATAATATGCTTGTAAAACACTACGTATGAGAAACGCGAGCAAGATCACAAAATATCAAGGGAACACGCAAATATCAAGGTTTCCGATCCACATTGTTGTGAACTATCACTGAAAGTGAGCTCACGTTTATGTGACATGCGAGTGATCTCCTTCTTCACCTTCGTGTGGCCAGGGGGCTGGTAGGCCCCACGAGTCGCATCCCGCCACGTCCATCGATACTCCTCGTCCTCCAACAAGGCCACATGCCGTTTTTTCTTCGCGACCCAAAAACTCAACTTCTCGTCGATGTCCGCCTTGCGAGTTTCAGACCAAACACTTCCCTCCTTTCCTGTCAGCGTGTTAGATTGGTTGGGCCCACGTGAAACCTCCGAAAGTGACACGACCTTCTCCTCCTTCTCCTGTCGAATTCTAGCGTCGACCTCCTTCCAGACCTGGTTGTGCATGTACAAACAATGGCTCTGTAATCCACTAGGGCAGGCGCTCCTAGCGATAGTTCCCCCACACTCCTTCGTGGGATCATCCTTTGATGGCAGCGTACAAAACACATGGGTGGTGTTGGCCACACCCTCCCTGAAATAAGCCCACCAGGGGGAGGTGCGCTTGGACTTCTTGTTTTTCAACTGCGCCTCTTGTCGTTGGCGTTCAGCCTCAATCTCAGCTTCCCTCGCAAGCGCTGCCGTTGACTCGGGCGCATCCCGCGCAGCTTGCTGTTTCTTGGCCACCGCAGCCGCTGCCTCTTCATTCTTGTCGAGTTGCTCCTGGTCAAATCTGCTGATGTACTCCTCCGCACCTACAACCATGTTCCAAACACGCAAAGGCGTTCAGTAAGATGACACAAAATAACGAACGACTTTGTTGCAGCATCCCTCTCCCAAATTCATTTTCCCACTATCATCGATACGCAATAGAAGAACGCAACGCGCGAGCACAGGCATATTTGGAAACCCTAAATTGTTGAGTTCCTTGCTGCGCGCACCTGCAAGGTGCTCGATCGGCTCCCAAGTGTCATCCTTTGCGCCATACCCTTTCCAACGCACCAACCACTCACGGCGGCCTTTGGTCCACCGCATGGCGATGATATCCTCAATAAAGTACTCCTCCAAGCCGCTAGCGCTGTCCGCCAAATGCTTGCGGGTTCGCTGAATCCCGCCCTTCTTACCGTCCACGACAGCTGAAACCTCCGCGCTCCCACCTCTAGGACCGCCCTTGGAAGTTTCAGACGTCAACTTTTTCTTCATACGTCCCATCCTTAACCTTCGGTTCCAGCACAGCGTATACCTTTCTGTACAGCGGACTGCTGTTTACAACGGAACGGTCACTCGACTGGCCAGAAACCATTCATATCAGATATCTTGGCTCGTGTGAAGACAATTCAACATCGGAGTGTCACACGCGTGAGCATCAGGATGTCGGATGTCGTCTCGCGCTCCGACAATACAGTATCGTTTCGGCAGTCTCAAGTCTGCGCTGCGTCTCGAGTCCGTCGGAAAATCGAAAATTCCAAATTCGAAATTGCAAATTCGTCATTTTCAGATTTTTCGCCCACGTGGACCCAGGGGGGGTGATTAACTGGCAATTAATAAATTTTTTTTTTTGGGGGGGTCAGCTCGTTACTGCCACTAAGTAGTTAATTCGATAATAAAATTGATTTACTAGCTACAAACGGTTAGTGCGAATTGATTTACTAGCTAGGGTCAGTTAGTTAGTTAAAAAAAAATGATTTACTGGTTAGTAACAACAACTGGTAGTAACTGGGTCTAACTAGTTAAGTGGCCTAACTGGTTACTGTGGTTACTCTGCCACGGCCTCTACCAGCCGAGCGTGGCTGCGGGCATTGGTTTTGGTGGTGTCCCCACTCATTACAATTCCAACATTGCAGTTGGCTGCCACGTCCAGCCTGACTGGGTGGAGGGGGCGGAGGTGCCCCAGGAGCAGCAGGACGAGTCGCAACGAAGGCACCTCGGCCCAGGCCCTTGGTCCGCCCTTTGGCAGCCGCGGCTTGCACAACGTGAAGCTTTTTTATAGAACAGGAGATATATGGCAATATATTGACTGTCACTGAGCGGAAAAAGGCAGTCGTGTCAAGCTGGTGAAGTCTAAAGTTGATAATAACAAATGTTGAGTAGACTTTAGGGTTCGGGAGCCGGTGACACAGTGACACGGACAGCACTGCAAGTGACAGCCAGGCGAGGGGTGACAGAAAGGTGCACCACTGCTCCCCCCTATGGGGGGATAGTTGGCATCTCCGTCACTTTTCCGCCTTCACTTCTTTCTCAGCTTTTCTCATTAACTTTTCGTCCTGTTCATCCTCTGCGTATGATTTTCGTTCGAGTTTCTCGCACATCTTCCAACCAACTTCCCGTCCCTTGTTTGAAACAAACGCCAAAATCTTCGCGCGAGCTTTGGCGCGTGCGACGCCTTTCACTGCAGTCTCGGAGAGAAATTCCAGGGCCAAGGTGACGGATTCAGGCAGCTCCACACCTTCTAACTGCTTCTTGGCATCAACGAGCGCCAACTGAGAAGCAGAGTGCGCCACGAAGTGGTGTTGGGTCTCGAGGTACTGCTTACGCGGTCCTTTGTCCTTTTCTGGAATATCCAAGTTCACAGATAATAGTGTGTGCTGTGAAACTGATATAGATAAAACTCTCCTAATAAATAAACCCTAAGCTAGATATACCCCGAACGGTGACAGAGTCGGAACGGCTACGGTCCTAGCTACCTGTGACACCTTGGTGTGTCACAGTACGGGCTTACGGTCAGTCACAGGTCCAGTGTTGGCTACCTAGTAATCTGTCATAGGGGCCTGCACCGGGACTCCCGGTCAGGGCTGCCTACACAGATTTCAGCACACCACCCCAGCACTGTGGGTGGTGACTGACAGGCAAGTCCGAGATACCAAATAAGTTAGGGCAGGAGCTAGGGTGACAAGCCTAACTGCTATACCAACTGTGCAATTCTGATACACAAATGGAAACCCTCTAGCCGGCACAAGTGCAGAAACATACAGGCATACAGGTCCTGCTAAACTACTGAAAGGCACGGTGCCAGCAAGTCAGATTAACGGATATAAGGAGTCAAAGTAAAAACCAATTGAAGACCATGTTGAGGCCAAAGCACATCTCAGCACACCACCAGAAGGTGGTGCACTGCCAGAACCAGGAATAAAACTACTCGGGGTCAAAGATTAGAGGAGCACCGTCACCACATTGATCACCGCAGCAGCCCGCAGCACTGCCCTCCAGCGGGTCAGGCGGCAGTAGCACTGCCGCAGCACCCAGGGAGTGCAGCACCGCATCCAGTGTGACGGGGTCCAGCTCGGAGATACCAGAGTAGATGCACAAGTCCCCCCTGCACAGCACAGGCTGCGGAGCAGCCTGACCCGATACCTGCACAGATCCGACGTCATTGGCCGCCGTGTAGGCGGCGGTCCCCACTCCCATGATAGAAATCAAGAGAATAAAGGAGAGCATAAAAGGCATTCCCCACAAGCCAGCGTGGGCAGGGAATCCCCACGGAGGCTTTCCACAGCCGTAGCTGCGGGGAGCACCGGCATGCCAGTCACCCAGAGCACCACCAGAGCTAGGTGCCTGGGTCGCAGGTGTAGATGAGAGATTTGCCGAGACGTCTGAAGCCCGTGGTTTTACCGTGAATGTGCCGTCGGCAAGGTCTTCATAGTCGTCGGTGTTGTAACCCGTGAGGTCAATGGGTTGGACGGCGGCGTGGTTGACAGTCTGAACGAACCCAGCAAATTCACCGTCCGTGTCCGCCGTGGCGGTCAACTTCGCCGATTGCAGTAGCTCGGGTGCGGCATCCTTCCCCTGGAAGACAGGCATAGCAGGGGCCGGCACGGCGGACGCCGATGCCGCCGCACCACCTGCCGGAACCTGCTCCTCCGGTGCGGCCACCGTTGCGGCGGACTCACACACCAGAGCCGAAGCCTCCTGTCCAATGTTGGCAGGAGGCGGGAAGGAGGCATGGGTGTAGTGCACCTGCGGATTGGCCGCGGAGTGAACCTCCGCAGCAAGATCGTCGAGTCGTTGGAGAATGGAGTCCCCCTCGGAAGTCGGCTGTTGCTCCACGGTGAACCCGTAGGCGGAGACGTCAATGCCGCCCACCGCACCCGCAGAAAGCACCGCAGGAGGCCCGTACGCAGCCGCAGCACGTGCGAAGGCTTCCGCCCCATCATCCGCAGCGTGCTGGAACACCGCACACATTGCCAGAGCGTGCACCCCGTCCGCATCCTCCTCGTCGATAGGGATGCAGAATGCCGCCGCAGAGTTGGGCGGGTGCTGACGGCCACCCAACGGGCAGTCGCGGTAAAAGTGATAGTGCTCACCTTTGCCCGCCTTTTTGCATTTTCCGCAGAATGGCTTCGCCCGCTGCTCATCGCGGTCGAATCCCACTGGCGGGGCCTTGTGGGTGCCCACACGGAAACCCCGCGGATGTGGGGACTTCTGCTGTTGCTGTTTCTGCTGAACCCTCTCCCGCTGCTGCCGCACCACCGGAGCGGTCTCACCGTGCTGCCGCTGCACCAGCTCTTTCAGCTCCGTAATCTTCTGCAGCAGCGAGTCATATTCGCTGCTGGACAGATGCGCGGAGATTCCGCCCGCACCAGAAGCCGTCTTGCCCCCATCCGTCTGCGCCCAAGACTGATAAATCTCGACAACCAAGGAACGAAGAGAAGCAAGGGACACGTGGGACAGGTCAGCAGCCATGGGATAGCGGACCTTCACCGCCGCGTAAAACACGGGGTCGAGGCGGGTGTAGAGGGATAATTTTCGTGTTGCCTCGGTCGGAGTCCAGTCTGAAGTCCTGTTATCCCGCACCAAACGCTGCTCCTTAGCCAAAATCGGCTGCGGGTCAACGTTCGCGGGATAACGTAAGGCCGCATGCTCCTCCTGCTGCGATTCCCGCAGCGCCACCGGTACAGAGCCCTTGATGATGTCGACAAGAGCACGCCGTCCATCTCGGTCAGCCGAGGAGTCAGTGCCAGTCAGCCAGACATACGCGTTGCTGTGCTTCTCCACCACGAGAGCCAGAACGTCGTACAGCAGCCCATTAACCCTGCCGACTACGGGCACCAGAGGGTCCTCGAGGTCGAAGGCCCGCAGCTCCAAACCAGCAGACTGAAACTCTGTGCGCAGCTGCACCACCAGGTCGGACAGGAGGCCAGAGTCGTCCGTACCGCGAAAATGGTGCTTCTTGTCGCCAAGAATATCCTCACGGATACTCTTGGCCCAAGCCCGATGCAAGCGCGCCTTGTAAATCTCGTCGACCAACTTGGACTGCTCCTGCAAATAACGCCTGACGGCCACGTCCGCGTCCACGTTCGATGCAGGGTTGGGAGTGGGAACCACAGGTGTAGCAGCCGTTGGAGTGTTCCGCACCTCGTCAAGTAGCCTTAGAGAGGCATCAATGTCGCTGTCCCTCGTAAGGGACTTCTTAGATCTTGTCGTCATTCCCATTTTCAGATAAGCCTGAGGGGAGGCGGCACGCTGTAACACGTTTGGGTAGGGTCGCGGAGAAAATGTGACGTCACAGACACGGAAAGAGCGGTCGGGCCATGCTAGCGAGGGGCGAAGGAAGATGTCGTCGAAGTCAAAGGTGCCAAGGTCACCAGCCCAAAATACGGTAGCAGGCAGGATCAGAGCGAGCAGAAAACCGTGGATAATGGACATTGCGACGACGAAACCCAATCCAAGCCGGCACCCCATAGCTGCGGCCCAAAGTCGCTCACCGCAAGCCGCTCATCTCATAATCTCTACTAATGCCCAAACGCGCAAATGCGCACCACCTCTCCGAGCGGCCGTTTAGCCAATCATGGCCAAACTAGCAAGTGGAATAAAGCGTGGATGGCCCATAACCTTCTGGAATATCCAAGTTCACAGATAATAGTGTGTGCTGTGAAACTGATATAGATAAAACTCTCCTAATAAATAAACCCTAAGCTAGATATACCCCGAACGGTGACAGAGTCGGAACGGCTACGGTCCTAGCTACCTGTGACACCTTGGTGTGTCACAGTACGGGCTTACGGTCAGTCACAGGTCCAGTGTTGGCTACCTAGTAATCTGTCATAGGGGCCTGCACCGGGACTCCCGGTCAGGGCTGCCTACACAGATTTCAGCATCCTTTCCGTCGGAGTCATTACGGGTAAGCTCGAGCCTGTCGGATCCACGCAGCTGCGAAAGGTCAACAGCAACCTCCCACGGGCGCTTACGGTCACCAGAACGAGCCACCTGAGAAAGCCCCTTGAGCTCAGCAAGGCGCGCCGTCGCTCTCTCCATCTGCCTCATCAACTTCTGCTGAGGTTGCGTGAGATCCTCGCCATCCTGAAACGCAGCGAAGGCGTTTGCGTACGCCGGCTGCGCGTGCAAATCATCTATACGCCTCTGCGGGGCACAAAACTGGGTCGGTGTACCACTCCATAATCAATATACGATATACTGTACTACTGAAAATATATACGCTGAAAAAATTACGATGTCAAAGTCCACACAATCACAATAACACGGCAAGAAGCCTTCTCAGTACCGAAGCTGGCCTCTTAGGCCTCCGACTGATCAGAAAACCCCAGTTTTCAGATCTGCTCCGTATGACAGTCATACTGCCTATCATACTACACTGATCAGAAAACCATCAGTTTTTGGGGGTTTCGGACACATGAAAAAAGGGCATTTTACAGAGAAATTATTGTTTCAAAGTCCCTAGAAAACACCCTAAACATGATATTCGAGGTTCGGCAAATTTTTGACAGCAAGAGGAAGGGGTGCCTAAAACCATATTTTTTTACCCAAGGTCCAAAAGTCAAGTACATAATTACCGAATATACCGAATATACCGAAATACCAAAACATACCGAATATACCGAAATATGCCGAAACATAAATATACCGAAATACCGAATATACCGAATATACCGTAATACCGAAAATACCCAAAAGTACGCGCACCCTACCCTTAACGTGTCACTGTAAATACAAAAACCAAAAACCGGTAACTACTAATAAAACTTGAAACAAGCTAACATAACACGTGGAAGGGCACAAGCCACAGACTGATCTGCATTACTCATCGAATCGTCGTGGTCATCGTAGTCGTGGTGACACTAGCATTTTTTTAATTTTTCTGATCAAAATATCGGTGACACTGTGTCACTGACCTAACGAATTTCGTGAACATTCGAGATTTCGAGTAGACCAGTCGAGTAAGATCTCTCTCTACCCGTGACACTAAACTCGGACTGGCCTGCTCGAAATCTCGAATGTTCACGAAATTCGTTACTGTTAACTGTAGGTAACTGTAGGTGTTATTTCTCGAACAAGTATATACTATGTGCTATAGTATATACTCATACTGACTAAACATATAACATAAACACAGATAAACACACACGTGACACGATAAAACTTGACGATAACACGTGAAAGTTTTTGCGAAATGTCGGTTCGGTGTTATTCCTCACTGAGGATGACTTGCTGATTGGGCATCAAATTTCTTGCTGACTGGGCATCGAGTTTGCATCCAAGCCCTATGGAACTTGACACATGGGTAGAATGACCTAGTCGGAACCCAACTTTCATGATAACTTGCCTAGTCGGCAGACACCGCCAGATGGAGGTGGATATGGTACTTGTATTTATATGCATCTATTAGGTTAAACCTCTATCTGAAGATATCTTTGACCCGACACCACCTGAAGATATCTTCTTTGAGATTGAAACAACGTCTCCATTATTTTGAAAAGCTCAGGAGTCAGGACAACTGGGACCTTTACGAAACGGTTTAGAGGTTTTTCAGATCTGAACTTCATGAAAATGGTTGTCGGTTTGAAGAAACGAACTCGCACAGACTATAAATACGAAGAACAAGCCCTCCAAGATATCGATATCTTATCGCTTTGCTTGAGGAACATCGATGATTCGCGTGAGCTGTGCAGGTGCTCGTTGGTATCATGGACGTGGTGGCAGGCCCTCAACAACTGTGGTTATTTGTGGCAAAGTGTCAAAGTTATGCGTTGGAATCCGATTTTTCCCTTTCAGTCCACTGGAATTCTCAAGAATAATGCGGACTTTATTCAAAACATCACCCTCCATTTAGGCGATGACCGCTTCACAACACATAACATTCCAAGGCTGATGATGTCGCTGTCCAAGCACTTCAGAAATTTGCGCTTGGTTACGTTGGACAGTCCGATAGGATGGACGCAAATCGGCAACTTGAACAGACTGTCACTCGATGCTCCCCACAAGGCCCTCAAACTCGAAGCTCCTCTTGGGGTGTTGGCAAGCGAGATGGATACTATCCATACTCGAGAACAGTGGGACCGCCTTCATAAGTTTTTGACCGACTCTCATTCGTGTCAACAGTTTGAGCCGAAGGGCCTCCGTTTAAGTATCGGGCGCGTCCCGACGGCGAGGGGTGATTTGAAGAAAAATGTTCTGCGAGGTATTGGACAACTTTTGTGCAAGAACAGCGCTGTGTTATGTCGCATCGATCTGCGAGGTTTGTCCCCGCGAAACTGAGCTTAAAGTTGAGTGCTGTGTGTGTGTGTGTCTTCGGTGTGAAAAGTAGGTAGTTGAGGCTGCTGTGGTGAGGGAGAAAGTCTAAGCTGCTGTGGTGACCCATCGAGGCCAGGCGGCTGTGGTGACCCATGGAGGCCAGGCGGCTGTGGTGACCCATGGAGGCCAGGCGGCTGTGGTGACCCATGGAGGCCAGGCGGCTGTGGTGACCCATGGAGGCCAGGCGGCTGTGGTGACGGAGACGGGGCTAGCCGGCTGTGCGGGCCCATCGAGGCGAGCTGCTGTGGTGACGGGGCGGGGCTGCTGCGGGGACCGAGTGGAGCTCGCTTTATTGGTGACCAATTGGTGCTGGGCGGCTGTGTTGCCGGAGCGGGGCTGGGCGGCAGTAGTGCCCGAGCGGAGCGGGGCTTGGTGACGGAGCGTGACTAGGCTGCTGTGGCGACTGCGCCAGTGAGGCTGCGTTGAATGTCCAGCGTGGCTACGCAGCTTTGGTGTCTAGCTGAGGCATGGCTGCTGTGGCTGCTGCTATGCAGATCGAGCGAGCTTGTGTTGGGTTGGCTGACTGCACAACCTTACAGAGAAGCTGGAGCTGCTTTTTGTTGTGCAGGTCAGCACCTTGGACCTGAAGGACTGAGGTGGTTGGTGGAGGACCTTCGAGAGCCCTGGAATCAAGAGTTGTATTCCATTAATTTGACAGGTGCATATCACGGCGCCTGCTCCTATCTAGAGGAATAAATAGCTACGCGCTTCGCTCCTTTTGATTTGGCCTAATTCTTCACGAGGTGGATGACGGTGTGTGTTGATGCCAATGCAGACAACGGTATTTGTGGAATCTATGGCGACTCTTCTGGCAGTCTGGGGGAGGTGTCCAGTGCTTACGACGCGAGCGGTCTCGAAGCTTTGTTGCGTGCGCTCGTGGATAATGGTCGCCTCAAGTCCTTGGACCTGTCACGTACGCCCTCTGTACACGGTTTTGCTTGAACAAATGCTTTTGTACTGTGAAGTTGTGCTGAATGGAGGAAGGCGCTGGACAATGCAGGAAATGTTTTAGACGTACGGAAACAATGTGTCGAAGGAATGGCGAAGTCGAATGGCATACAGATGCTGAGCAAGGCGATTAGTGGAGTCCACTGCCCATTGACGACGCTACGCTTGGATGATACCCGCCTGGCTGGCAGATGTAGTAAACAAGAACGCGAGGATACGCAGGCCCTTGCGTGCCTGGCACAGGCTCTGAAGACGAACACCTCCCTCACCGACCTGTGCCTTTGTGGAAACTTCATCGGTGCAGAGGGTGCAGCAGCCCTGGCCTCCGGGCTTGAAGAAAACAGCACGTTGACATCCGTTGATATCTCAGGTCAGATTTCGAGACCAGTTCCGGTCGCACACCGTATATATTGTCAAAGCTGTGGAGCGTGAAGTTTACTTTGCGAAACGAAAGTGTGCTACGCCCTGCGGCATGCGTAAATTTGTGTTCCGAGCTAAACTGGGATCACTCGCTGTTTCCCGGAGTGATCCTGGTCGAGGAAACAGTATCCGGGGACTTGTACTCACGGTGTTGAAGTGTGGATGTGTTCTTGCAGATAATACCTTGGGATTTGATGGAGCAAAATCTTTGTCAGAAGCTGTCATGCCAAGATCAGGTCGGAAATCTGCGATCAAAGTGCTCACCTGCGATGTGAAGCTCCCTATCGAACGTATCCTGAAGGGCGAAATTGCGGAAATGGATCTCGGTGGTGAGGGAGGCCTACGCATCGAAGCACTCGTGCTCCTGCAGACCGCTTTGCAGCGCAATAGCGCGCTGTCGGTGGAAGAAGGAAACCTCAGATTTACCCGCCTTAACGTCTTTACAAACGACACAGCCGTCAGTCTCGATGATGACTTCTTGACTGAATTTAGGGAAGCGATCAACAGGCTTCGACCGAATAGCAGTGACGTCTCTAATGGGCGAAGAGGCTTGGAATTATTTTGCAACGTTCCCCTGGACTCCGAGCAGCAACGGACCTCTGAAAAGCCCGACTTTCTGGATCTCCAAGACAAACGACTTGGGGTCTTCGGAGCCTCTTTTTTGGCCTTCCTGCTTCAAGAGAGCGGAAACGGGCCCTCCAGAGCCCCAGTGATCGGCGGACATTCGATCCGCTTCCTCAACGTCCTCGGCTGCGGCGTCGGAATGGATGGAGCGCGCCTGTTGAAAAGTGCTCTGGAGAAATCTGAGACGTTGATGACCCTTTGTGGGCTCAGCCCTGGCGAAAAAGAAGTGAAGAAATCAAACCAGAATCTAAAGCCATGGGATGCAATTCTTCTGGCCGCAGATCTGACAGTGGGGAAATGCAGCAGCTCCCTGGTGACACTGCGCCTCGATTCCAGTGTCTCGAGTTTGAATGTGCTCGAAAAGTCGGTGCCTAGTTGGCATACTGGCAACCATGGCAGCTGTAGGTCATTGGATGACTCCATGAAGGTAAATTGTGGTCCAGACTGGAGAGTTGGAAGGCGCAGTGCCGGCGGAACGGTGTTTCTCCAGAGGGAAGATACCTCAGGACCCGATGCTTTGCTCGTGGCACTTAAGAAAATTGATACCTTCGAGACGCTGTTCTTGCTTGACTGGACCTGGAGCCAGAGCCCGAGCATTCTACTGCCAGGACATTTCAAACATAGCAAATAATTTTTAGTGTAGTACCACGGTGGTTGGGGCAGGATTTACGATATTCTAAATGTAATACTGCGTATGTAAATATATAATATGTAAATTAGTATGTATATGTAATATGTGTTGCCATAGGATCTTATCACCTAGCAGTATACTAGCAGTAGATAGCACCGTAGCTTAATAGAAGTAAATAGCACCGTATACAGTTCATATCATCTAAATTGATTGATACTCTTGCTCGAACAAACATAATCAATTGCGATAGGACTAACTGAACAAACATATTCAATCGATAAGACTTGTCTGAAATCAAAATCAATTGATGCTGTACGCTTGTTTTGAAAATGAGAATCAACTGATTAGGCTTCTCCTTCCAACATCACTATGTCAACAAGTGCGGTATCGTGCCCATGCCGTGCCCTGATCCAGCGGAGCTTCTACCATTCAGCCAGCAGTCCATTAGAGGTCTCTTTGCCATCTCATCAACGTGTCTCCCTGCATGAGTTTTTATCACGCATCCCCCTGTCCTCAAACCAGGTCATTTTGTTGCACGCCTGGTCACGTTTCTGTCGTTTCCGCGGAAGATGTTTTTTTCGCAGGTCCGCCAAACAGAATGTTTCTCTATAAACGCTGAACGCTATCGGTTCCCTTAAAGGGGCAAATGGCGATTTCACAAAAAAAGGAGGAGAGACGACACGAGATCGTCATCGGAACACTGTCAAGGCTGCGCCAAAATTTTCTGTCGAACATTTTGATCTTAGGGTTGTCGCAAGCCCTTGGAAGATGCGGCACTCCTCCGTCGGTCGACTGTCTGTCGACCGACCGATCGGACGATTAACCGATTGACAAATCCGTCAAAATTCGGATGCCAATGGATTCGGATGGTTGGAAATGCGAAACATATATATAATGGAGCAATTTACATTTGCAGCGAGACAGTCAGAAATCGCACAGGCTTGGGGTTTTCAGTCAGAGTAAGCCATCAGGAATAGAAATACCGGGGTTTAAGTATCGGTGCAGATTGGCATGTTGCAGATCAAAGTGCCACACCGAGGGTTGACATTGCATACTGCAAAGATACTGACTGCCACACGTGCCACAGAGTCATCTCCAAGGTTGTCAATCAGGCATACTCAGAATCGGATCAGATCAGATCGGATCATATCAGAATAAGAACAGAATCAGGTAAACATCAGGTAGATGAGAACGTACGAATAGCCAACCCGTCGTATTTTTTTGGTTGAAATGGCACGTATCGATGCAACCCACGATTTAATCGATAAGTTATTAGTATTTGTCGATAAGGGAAAATATTATTCCAGGAGCAAATGTGACTAGTTTCCGGAACAAGTATCTTTAGGTACTTCTTTTGGATAAACATTGATTTTCCCTGGAGCAAGTTTTACTTGTTCCGTAAATAAGTTAAAGAAATACTATTTATACGCAGCGAAAAAGTGTTCATAAAGGACGATTTTTGTTGTTGTTGTTTATTGCTAAAAAATATCATTTCGCAAATCCAACCGCTAGATATGTCCATTGTGGTCAGATGTTAATAGCTACCGGTTGAATTTACATAACAATATTCATCACATGCAATATTATGAAGTGTTAAGTCGTGAACATGGCCTTCCTACACACTGCAGTTTATTAAAAGTATTTGCCTACGCGCAGACTAGCATTAACTCATTTGTCTACGCGCAGACTACGATATTCGGCATTTGCCTATGCGCATACTCGATGTACTAGGGTACATCACGAGTCAGTACAAAAGAGACAGACGTGTCAGAGTGACGAGTAACAGAAACGATGCCAGTCACCAACCGGAAATTATGACAGTCACCAGCATGACCGAATGACAGAGGTGACTGGCAGAATTAACAAAGGTGACCGACAGAAGTGACTGACTCAAATGTGACATTTGAATATCTGCACCTACAGCAGGTCAGACTTGAGAGAATTGGTGGGAAACCATTTAGGATTCGATCGGTCGAACATAACTGGAGGGAATCGAGGAGGACCTCAGTTATACAGTCACATCAGCAAATCTATGAGTATTCAAATTAGAGACTTGGGAGGTGACAGTCAGAGATATTTAAGTACTGATGACAGATCCCAGCTGATTGGTTGTTGCAGTCAGCAAATGACTGAACACATGAAGTGACATGGTAAGGACGAGTTACCTTAAGTAGAGAGTTGTGCAAGCTCTCGGGGTTGAGTTTAAATTTGTTGTACGTTGCAGCCACCTCTGTGGCTGCTAAGTAACTTGACCAAAAGCGCAATTAAAAAAAAATACCGAATCCGATAACACCCCTGTGATCTTAGTATTACATCGGAGATGCTTTCCATGCATTTCCTGTAAATGTCTGCTTACACCGGAGTGAGCCTTGTCTAGTCTCACCCCCGAACACTCGACTTAACCCAAGAAATAAACTCGTCTTTTCGCCAAAACTGATCGCACACCTTATACTTCGGGGACGCGTAAAATATGTACATCTGAGAAATATTTCTGCCCGGATGGGTGCGCTATAACGCACGGTAACCTCTGGAAACCTTTGACTGTTTTGGGTTTGGGTTATTAATTCAAACCCAGACCCATAAATCTGTCATAGAAATAAACTCTTCGTTTCGCCCACAACTCATCTCAGTGCTTGTACTTCTAGAAAGTAAATGATATATATATTATCAATATTCCTTCAAGGTCTCGGGCGTTAGAACGCACGAGAACCTCTGAAACCTTTGGTTGTTTTGGGTCGTGGGTACATTCAAAGTTTTCAAACCCAAACCCTAAACGCGTCTCAAAGATCGCCATCCATTTTGCGGATACTTCGCTCCATGTCTTATGCTTTGGAGGGTGCACTCATATTTCGGTTGGAAATATTAGTGCAAAGTCTCGTGCGCTAGAACGCACGAGAACCCCTACGCAGCTACTAATTTTCATGGCTTGCGTTTGAAAGATACAACGACCTCTCAGTTTAGTTTGCAGTCGCGACTGCAAACTGAGCGTGATGCGGCAGCCGGGATTGGCTCATCAATCAAGAGCTCAACATATATGTGTTCGTGTTAGGAATAAATATGTATCAGTCACGAACGCTGAAATTTTCTGGTGTAATTCAGTTACTAACAGCGTGGGATAATTCCCTGCAGTCAAGCGGGAAGCACTTATTCTTACATACTTAAGAGCACTTATGAAAGCACTGCCGTGCGTGCTACCGGACGCCGACCGACAGCGACAGACAGCAACACCGACACCGGCATCGACAGTCACGCCGAAAGATGAGAACACGGCGACCCCATCGCGCTTGGAATACTTTGTTAAGTTTTCGTTTCTCTGTGACAAAAACAGAGATATATATGTATGTAATAAATATATATATATATATCACGGTGGTAACAGAACAAGCACAGGCGGTGGTCCGGTCAAGCTAAACTGAATAAGATAAAATAGTTGAAATGTTTTATCGCAGTGAGCGAAGGTCGGACGGATGTCGGATGCAGGATGACAAGGTGACAAGGTGACAGGGCCACTCAGGGCGAGGGGTGAACAAAGGAGGGACTGTACCCCCCCATACAGTGGGGGAAATTCAGTACTCCCGTGACTCTGATGGCAGGCGATGCCATGTTGGCATGTCGCAGGTCAGGTAGATCTTCATAAAAAAATCCCGAATCCGACTGTCGGAAAACGATCTATCACATGTCGTAAAAACGATGCCATCCTGTAATCGATCAGTACTGGGCACTTTCTAGCGCCGCCTGTTTTTAAGCGGGGTCAGAATCTAATGGTCGTTTGTCACATGCCGAGAAGCTATTCCCAAATAATTGTAAGTCGTTATATTCCCCGGGTGACTACTTTTCTATGCAAACCCCTCGAGTCCGCCATTCGACTAAAATATGAGATACGAGATTCACTACCCACCCCGGCTTAGTGCTACGACATGTGCACCCGACCCTGGAGACCCCAAAGCGGACGATACCGCTGCTGTGGCGACCTCCAGGAAATATTTTCGAGATCAACAGGCTTTGGTCGAGGAAATACAGAAAGATGTGCGACATCGAGCTAGGAGGAAGGCCCTGCGTGCGTGAGACCGTCTTGGGCGGTAAGGGCGTACGGTACGCTTCACCGCCACCAAGGACGTAGACAAACGAACTCGGGCGATTCGTTGTCAATTTGAAGCAGTAGGGCTACGTTGGGAGGGCTACGTTGGGAGGGCTATGTACGGTCGAGAGGACTACGTTGGTTGGGAGGGCATCTGCCAGGATCGCACAGACCAGTCGAACCAGGACCCCCGGAGATTGGGCTCGAGGGCGAGCCCACGCAGCCCATACAAGAAGACATGGGCGGACCCCATGTGGAACTACACTTCAGCGTACCGCGCCAGAGGTGCGGTGGACTTCGTCGTGGAAAGGACTCAGGAGAGCAAGGGGGCGGCCGGCACAAAGGCTGAGCAAGTCAGCAGGCCGGTGAACAAGCCGTTCAGGATCCCAAAACTGAGCGATACAGTCAGGCTTACCCAGTTGGCGGTTATCATCGCAGAGCAGTAATCTCAGCGACAGCCTTTCGGAGACGTGCACCAGGACGAGCTTTGCATGACGTGGCGCAAGAGTAAGTATACCTGTGAGCTTTGAGATGGGGGACATGCATCGAGTGATAAACCGAGCCAGGTCCTGCATCTGGGAGGAAACTGCGGTGGAGTTACACATGCAGTCGTGATGCATATGCAAGTTGGTCAGAGTACCTAAACCCGCGGGAGCGATTGAGCCTGGTGAAGGAGTACCATGAGAGGACAAGCCACTGGGGGCTCAGGCGTACGCTGCACTTGGAAGCCCATCGGCGCATTGGTGATATGCCATGAAGGATGACTGTTACAAGGTGGTCAAACAGTGCGCCATATGTGGAAGGTTGGAGACCAGTTATACTCGCACGTTCACGCTCTCCCGGAAGGGGCTAGGGGGAGTCGGTCAGGGGATGGAGAGAGGGGTCCCCACTGCGCCTCCCCCAAAACTGCCTCCCCCCAAAACTGCCTCCCCCCGGTCTATACCCACCTTCCCTTTCCTCCGCCTTCCATATCTTCCTTCCTTGCTACGTCTTCCATGCCCCCTTCAGTTCCGAATTCACGGATTGTAAGCACCATTCATGTTTGCATCGGGTCTTATACCCGGTTGATATGGCAGATGAAAACCACATCGGACTTGACTGGATCCCTTATAAGACTCTGGAAATCATTTAAACAACTAGCCCTCCTTCGGGGGGAGGGGGTTTCGCCCCCTCCACGACGTGTCTGAACAGATCGATTCGCGATGTTCGATCTGAAATCGAAAATACGAAATGCAAAATCTAAAATCGAACATGGATCGGGAATCGAATATGCAAAATCTGGAAATCTGAACGAATCGAACATGGATCGGAAATCGAAAATGCAAAATGCAAAATCTGGAAATCTCAAATAATTATTATCAGATTAATGTCATAGAAAATGAAGTAGAAATGCAGAATCGAAAATTGGGAATGTAGAATCGACAAATCGAAGATGAAAATTCTGAAAATTCTGAAAATTCTGAGCGTACGTTGCTGCTCCCATAGGTCACGCGTGTTCTCGAAATTATCGATATAAATATAACTTCGATACAACATAAGTGAAAATAGGTGAGGAGGGTATGCAAAAATGGAATGACGAACGATCGGGGGTGTCAATCTAAAAGGGGACCCCCCGAGGGGCTACGTCCCCCTTGTGCCCTTCCAATCGCACGATTTGATACGATGCGATGCGATGCGATGCGATGCGATGCGACGCGACTCGACTCGACGCGATGCTACGCGTTGCGACGCGACTCGACGCGATGCGACGCGATTAAATCGAAATAGCGCGGGGGTGTCTCGGGGGTGCGCGCGGGGTGGCGGAGGGTCTCGATCCGTCCGATGAGACTAACGGAGTCACGCTTTTGATGGTGTTTGCGTTAATATGATGAGACGGACGGTCGGACGGACACTTTCGATGCTGTTCGGCTTTATATGCGATGCTGATGCGATGGTTGATGCGACGCGACGCGACGCGATGCGATGTGACGCGAATTAAATCGAAATAGCGCGGGGGTGTCTCGGGGGTGCGCGTGGGGTTAGCGGAGGGGTCTCGATCTGAATCCGATTCAGATCGATCTGAATCGAACCTTGATTGATCAAGATCAACGGGTCCGATCTTGATACGATGGGACGGACCAACGGACGGACGCTTTTGACGGTGTTTGCGTTATTATTAAACAAAAAGTAGGCACGCACTTCCCGGAATTTGCAAACCGAAACTTCCCGTATTCGAGATACACAGATTTTCTTGTCACAAATGAATTTCCTTAAATCGGAGCACACGGCGACTACTAATTGAACTAGCATACTACTAAGCATCCTTTCAGTCATCAAAATTCGATACACAGGCAGTTGGCACGTCAAGCCCAGAGGACTAGAGTTCGCTGGGCTTCAACATTAGACACAATAAATCTCAATCAGTCCACTTTATTGATCCCACTTACATTGATGGTTCATTAATCTTGCTCCTCCCGAATGCAATTCAGAATGATCATCTGATCCACACAGTTCATACAACTAATGGCACCAACTGTAGGTGGCCCATAAAACATTGATAAATATGTAAAAATACAGGAGTGTAGTGCAGCTCAGCACATTTATTTGTAACTGCTAAGCTACATTCATGTTCAATTTGAGATGTAAGGTTTTATGTGAACGTCACAACAATATGCTGTGCTTAATACTTAACAGAGCACCACAGCAATTAATCCTTTTCCCCTTCTGGTCTTGTACCTCCACTTTCCAGAGCTCTTTCAGCATTGCTGCTGCCTGCTTTTAGATGCTTTCATCAACTTTTGCACCGCACCGCAGTATATCATTAAAAAGGTTTTGCGACTCTCTAGAGCAGTCCAATAAAAAGGCAGGTTCCCTTCTGTCCTGGCATAGACTCCTCAAACGGTTTGCAGCTCTGTAGGTGGTGGAAGCATGTCAGCATTTGCTCGCCACAAGGCACATTCCATTCCTGCGCCGGGGCCCATGGTCACAAAGACACCATAGTCGCCCCTCTTGACTGTGCTCTCTTTCTGTAACCTCTCAAACGCTAAGAGGAAGGCACCAGATGACACGTTACCGTAGTCCCTCAAAGTAGAAACTGTGTGACGAACATCATGTTTTGTGATGCCGACTGAATACACCATTGAGTCCAGCACTTTTTTACCACCACTGTGAACCACCCAGTGCGTGATGTCCTTCTTGGTCATGCCAAATCGATCAAACAACTTGTTCAGCATGAGTGGCATGTGTTCACCGATGGCATATGGCACATCAGATGTCAAGAAGAAGCTAAACTTGGTTGTGATCTCATCCCACTCCAAGTAGAGGGTATCCAAAGATTTGGGGATGATGTAGCTCTCATATCCCAGGACGTTGCAGTTAATGCGCCCGGCAGGAAGAGGCGGCGGAATTCTTCCCATACGAGGCTCTTCATCACATCGCACCACAGCAGCAGTGCATCCATCGCCAAACAAGCTATTGGTGACAGCAATAGACATTTGTTGGGTGGGGTCCACATTATGCTGCCAAACATACTCTGCGGAGCAGATTTCAATGGAGCACATGACAGCGTTTTGACCAGGATTTGCAAGAGCCCAGTTGCTGGCAGCCTGCAGAATGTTCAATCCAGCATGACATCCCATTCCTACAATATCTGCGCGCTGGATGTGTGGGCTCAGGCCCATGCATTCCACCAGGTGGCAACTCAATGTAGGAATGAGGAAACCGGTGGAAGTTGCAATTGTCAAAAACTTGATGTCTGCACGTGTAATCCCAGCGCGAGCAAGTGCTTGATCAATTGCACGTTCTCCCAGGATCTTTGCCCAGCGCAGGTGCTTGTCTAGTAGATATTTTTGGGTAACAGCTTCGCCGCTCTGCTCCTTGTCAATGTCGGCAAGGTGACGAGTCACAATGTGTGAAGCTGTAAACAGGCTTCGCAATCGTTTGTCATGGATATTCAATAAGTCAGCCACCTCATGCTGTGTGTACTTGAACTCCTCAGGCACTGCTGTGCCGGTTCCAACAATGGAAGGCATGGGCCGATGCTTGACCTGCAAATAGTCACAGTGCGGTCAGCTGAAAAGGCAGACATACAAAAAACATCCACCTTAGGAGTGCTGAGAGCTTTGTCAAAGCACTGTCAAGCCTTAAGGAGGCATATGACTTGGAATTCAAAAGTATCAAAGATGACAACCCTTGATTCAACTGTTTTATACAAAGACGTAATCAACCGTGAATGTGAATTTCATCAATGGAACTCACCTGGTAAAGCACACCTTCACTGATACGCTCCAGCAGCAAGTTGCCGTCACTTGTTCCACTGCCGAAGTCAATCACCTTCTTAGCGAGCTCCAGTGCGATTGCCGGGCGTTTGAGCATCTTCCCTGCAAGCTCCTTTGCGTAGCCAACAGGATCACTCTCGGCATAATATTGGGCGACGCCCCAATCAACTGCTCTCTGCGCATTGATGACGTCCCCGCACATGATGATCTGCTTCGCACGTGCACCTCCAGTAAGGGCCGTGAGCCGTGTGCAGCCTCCAGCGGACGGGATGAGGCCGAGAGCGGTCTCTGGGAAGAAGCACTTGCATCCCTTCCCAACGACACGGACGTCGCACGCAAGGGCCCATTCCAGTCCACCACCACAGGCAGCTCCTTCGATCACAGCGATGGAAACAAATCCAGCCTGCATGACACAGTTGGGCTTACGTGAGAATGGCACAACAACATCTCATGCATGCAGTGAGTGGGGAGTAACTGTAAACGTCGTAGCACAGAAATGATGAGAGCAATACCTGAGCAAGCTTATCAAATACTGCCTGCGACTCAAGATGAAGAGCATCTGCAGCAGATGGGTTTGAAATGCGCTCTTTGTCCGCTCCAGCACAGAAAAACCGCGGATCTGAGGATTTGATGATCACGACTCGTGCCGTTTCCTCCAACTTGACGATCAACTCGGACAAGCGAGCAAGCATCTTTCCGTCATATGCGTTAGCCTGTCACCACAAGCTCTTCAACCATAAAGACCGTGGGATAGCAGTGACCAGACTCACCAGTAATACGACCCTTGCTCTGGGCACGTCGCAACACATGTTTGCTTACTCAAAATTTGTACAAAGTACAAAGACTAGCAGTACCTTGTTTGCTCGGTTGATGGTGAGCGTGGCCACAGGACCGTCAACCTCGAAAATCAGGGTGGAATCATCCAGCTTTTCAGAGCTGTACCCAGCCGCTGCCGCATCGGCGTAGATGGTGGTCAAGTTCTTCGGCCAGTCTCCCTGTGGCATCTCGCGGAGACGTTGCCTAATAATACCAGCGGACTTGAAACCTTTCACAGTCTCCTTGATGCAGTCAGCCTTCGCCAACTCCACCAAGGCCTCTTTCGAAGCCAACTGCAAGAGCAAAGGAAATACGTAAAGGTCCTGGTGCTTTTTCCTGACAAGGGTCAAATGTAATACAGGTCGTTGCAGGTGCAAGGCAGATTTTAACATATGAAAACAACACTTTGGTCTCTCATCTCGAGGCAATAAGGATCTAAGCGAGCAGGAAACTTTTGCAAAGCTGGTCAGGAAGCCTCCAGGATGATGTAAGACTAGCCGCAAGTGCAAACGGACATATACACACACCTTGGCGGAGGCAAAGTTGTATGCGAGGATGCCGTCAGTATCCAGAGATTTGCCAAGCAAAAGCAGCTCCTGCAGCTTGCCCATACGGACCGAGCGAACGGCTTCCAAAACCATGGCACTCGGAATTTTGCCCTCTTGCACTTCAGTCACCTGGTGAAGGAGATCGGGTCACATTTTAGGGGCAAAGCATGGGAGCAGAAATAACTGGCAAGCAAGGCCCGAAAAGAAATGCACACATCACATCTGTATATAAATACACATACATATATATACATGAGGAAGTACATGTATATTCGCTTGCACACACACAGCGGTCAAACAGAATAACAACAGGCCACTGCTGGTGGGCATACCTGCAGTTCGGTTCCATCCAGCACGCAAGGCGTGGAGCAGGCGAGGGCAATCGCAAGCCCGTTGCCGTTGACCTTGCCGTGCAACAACATATACGTTGGCACGTTGAGTTGGAAAATCCACAAAAGGAACTCATCCCACATGTCCATCAGCTCCTCATCAGCGTCTTCGGGGAACTCCAAGTCACACCCGCCACTGTGTCCAAGGAAGCACAGAGCATTCGCCGCCAGGTTGGAAGTCTCTTCCTTCAACTCCTGAGGACCACAAGATGACCTGTCAGCGTCTAAGTAGCAAATACAAACAACATATTTTGCAGCTCCGTGAGATCAGCGTGGTCCTCCTTCTCCTCTAAGGTTTTGTCTTATGGGAGTGCTCGAGTGACGACTAGATGTTTCATGGTTGCACCCCTCCCCTTTTGCTCCTTGTTGGAATCGCGAAACGAGGAAGACGAAAACTGTACCTTGAGCAAAGCCTTCGTGATGACAGGCTGGAGCAAAGTTACAGCCAACACGCCGGACTTGTAGGCAATATCCACGAGGCTTCCACCCTCTGCTGGGACTGGCGCTTTTCCGGAAATCCCGAGCTTGGTTCGGACTTTCTTGCACATCTTTATCAGACTAGCGAAGTCCAGGCTCCACAGTTCGTCCAGTAGACGACGCGTGTCCAGCAGCGCGGCGGTATTCATAGAGCCAACCAGCGCGTTTACCTGCAAGGTAGTTGCCTCTCCCGTCATATCTGTCCTACGGATGACAGAAACCTTTGTTCTACGCAGTGGTGCTATTGAGACAATGAAGAGCTAGCTAAGTATCACGTTGCTGTGAGGGCGGCATTGGGCACACCTCATCCACTTTCAGATTTTGGGTGAACCCGATATCCGATAGCTTCGAAGAGGATGTGGAGGACATGAGCATAGTGTTGGCGTTCATAGGGGAAACATGCTTGCTCAACTGGAAGGTCATCACGCCGGGAAGCGTATGACGTGTTGGGAAAGAAGTGACCACTTCGCCCGCTGAGATACGGAAGTCGCAGGCGATTGAAAGCTGGAGAGCTTCTGTACTCGGGGAACCCGGGCCCTGGAGCACGGCCATGGTCACCATAGGCAGAGCCTGAATGAAATCCACAACGCGCTCCCAACGCAGAAACCACTGGATTACGGCGCGCTGTTTCTCTTGATGCGTGAGGCCGCCGTTAGACATGGAATCGATTAGCTCTGAGGGCACCAGGATGTTCTCCATCGCCATCTCGGTGGGAGCGATGCCCTGCAGAATATGACATCCGACCCTCCGTTAAGTGACTGGAGAACGTAACTTGGCAGCCATACAAAAAACTGAAAAGAAAAAACATAATACCAGGCCTACAAGCAAAAACCCCGGCTCCGCATCTGGCAATAACCCTGACCGTCACCTTCATGAGCAAGCGGGCCTATGCTGCGAGACGATCACAACTGAACAAGAGCAATAGTGAAAAATTGCGACAGGCTCAAGGCAAATTCAGCTATTTTTGTAGGCTCGTGGTGCAAAGAAAAGGACCCAGTGGGAGACGTCGGCATTCAAAGGAGCTTTCAAAAGATCGCATGGGCGCACACGTGCTCGGGTCAGCAGAGACGGTTAAAGCGTGCAAGTACATAGCACTGCTCTCAAGCAAAAGCGAAGAGACTGTAGCTCACCGGCATGTAAATCGCAGCGAGCTTGGGAAGCGCGCTGCACACCCAAGAAACAAAGCCAAAACTAAGCGACTCGACACAGCCTGCGCAGGCTCGAGAAGGTGGTGAAACAAGTCCTTCGACGCAAATAGTAACTTTCTTCAAGCGTTCCTTCCGTCTCACAACTACGTAAGCTAAGAAGGATCGTCAAACACGGTTACAGGCCAAGTTGAGGAGGCGGGTGTAGTGTGCTCAGAATATTATGTTTACGGTATGTTGTCTTAACGGAACAAAACAGTCGCCTGTCCCAAAGACACACGCTCCCTGTCCTAAACAAAGCGTGGGGAGGGGCCAACCAACCTGCCGGCGTCCTTAATCGCCGTGAGCATATGGTCGAAGCCTCCGAGGAGTTCGCGGGAAGGAACATCACGGATATGGGGGGCAAGATTGATCTCGAGGATTTTCCCTGGAGTGATCTTGATTGCGTCTTCCACACTCAAAATTGTGCGTGGCACGGTAACGTTATCCCAGGAGGTCGCGTGTTGCACGCACAAAGCGTTACACGCTGCGGCATGACCCTTCAGCTCAATCCTCTCGACAATGCAGCACCCGTGCACGAGACGGCGTTGCAGTCCCAAGACTTGTGCCTTGGGAATCACCAGATCCTGTTTACAACAGAGGCCTTGTTTGAGTCGCGAACATAGACAAACAAGACTTGAAGATACAACTTTCTACAGCTTTTCGTTGCTCAACTTTATACGTTTCTCTTTTGCTTAAAGCATATTCAGCGCCAAGTAGCTCTAACGTTAGTGGCCTGTGCGTAACCTGACCTTTATGAATTCAGTCGTCGCGGTGGAGAGGTCGCCTTTAATTTCCGCAAAGAACCCCGAGCTTTTCATTTCCTCAAACTCCATGCAGGAAACGTATCCCAGGGCCTTTTGAGCAAGCACCAGCCCGACGTGCATGGAAAGAGGGGACATCGAGCACAGAGGTACGACTCCAGAGCCACCAAATCTGAGTATGCACGAAGGAAAGCCTGGTCAATGTCTTTTAACTAGACACGGAGCGGGTTCAGAGTAGCATTCAACTTTGTTGTGTATGTACACACATGTTGCTAGCGCATAACTTTAAGCGTCGGCTGTGTGTGCAGCAGCTAGGGATCAAAGGAATGCGGAAACTGACGGCAAGTAGTGCAGCACTCACACCAAAGCTATTTGAAGAGGTCAGGGCGAAGCTGCGTTGCGAGTGTATTACTGATACAATATCCCTATGAAAAGCATAAATATCACGCTGAGATATTAATCTACGGGCACTACAGTCGTTCTTTGCTTTTCTCGCCTCGTGAATCGGTAAGTCGGCGGCACCTGACCGAGACAAACCTCAACACGGCCAGGCGACCAAAAGAAATCCTTACCCGCAGAACCGCGTCGAATAGACAGTGAATATCAAGTCAAAATAGAGTATTCGGTTGTTAAAAAAACGGTATAACTTTTTGCGGTGTTGCGCAGGGTTACACAAGAAGATGCTGCTTGAAGCTGACTTGTGGAAGAGCTGGTGCAGCACGCGCAAGTGACGGGCTGCAAACCTACCTGGCAGTGAACTTGGCAGCTGGTGTAGCAAGACGGTAGTCAGAGGAAAGACCCATGGCGAGACCCAACTGAGTGCGCAAAATCAGTTACTTTCGTCAGTGACCGCGCGAACGGCAAGGCATGCGCTGATTAACATCGTCAGCGTGCTGTGAACGATAAAGCATGGGTATCACAAATCCTGTAAAAGAAAACGTAGGTTTTATGTGCAGGAACTTTTCCTGAGGACACGCTTCTCCTGAGTGCAAGTGACTGAACGCATGTATCAGTAGAAATGTACCTCGTGAAACTCTCCATCAAAGCAAGTGACGAACAGTAGGCGAATTTCTCTGAGCTGCCCGACCAATTTTTCCCAGCGAGCCAAAAGTCCCTCCTCGGACTGAAGCAATTCGTCTCCCAGTCCAAACAGGGGCACATCCGGGGAAACGCTTTTGATAAGCAAAGTTGTCACTTGTTCGCCTTGAGCTTTTGCGATATCTGGAACCTTCCGGACCACAGAGGACAAGCAAGCCACTGCTTCAGAGAAAGTATTCAGCTTTGGGATGATACATATCACTTGAGCTCCCTCGTGAAACACATTCGCCATGGTACTAAGACTTGTCAAGAACCCTGGGTCGGGGGAAGCTTGAAATTTAGCGCTGGCGAGGTCTACAAAGGCAATAGAGCATCATGCGAGCGGTTACGAAAGCTTGCAGCGAGTGAACACTTCCAGTTTCGTCATCTAGCATACGTCATCTTGCCGTATGTATTACTAACCGTCGATTCACATGCTTTATTTGATCCCTTGTGATTCCTTACATTACTGCAGCTTTCTCATGGAGCATATCGACCACGTCAAATGCGATCGTGGCGTACATCTAACAGTTGAGGACTTAGCGCTTCGATTTTATAACAGTTCTTTTAGGTTTACGTTTCTCATTCTCTGAACTCCGATGCCATACGACGATTGCTCCACGTATGAAAATTCATACAGGTGGCAGGCAAAAGTCGAGGCTGCTCATATCGAACAGTTGTCAAACAGAGTTCGGACGCGAGTTGTGTTGAGGAGTTGAGCCCGGAATGTTTGGTCTCTTATGTAGAGTTATGTAGCTCTAGCGAATCAAAAATGGCCACCACTGCGGCACCACGAGAACATAAATCTCTCAATCTGCTCTGTGCCCTGTGTCAGCCGCTCATGTTTGACTTGAGGTTGCGTTTACGTTTTCTGGCTCCTTCGCTTGGTTGGCCAATAGCAATACACTATTAGAATTACATACTATGCAGTCCAGTGGACACCGTGGACACTCTCACAAGTCAGAGCCTCCGGACGCGGCGATTTTCTCCCGAATTTATCGATTTTTTATTTTATGTGGTGTCCGGAGGGAAGGAGTTACGAGCTTTCCATTGCTTTCTGTCGAGAATCGCGCGATCGGCCGCGCAGCGGCCGAAGCTCGTAACCTGAATGCTGAAACCTCTGGCTTGCAAGAGAGAAGCAGTGAGGAGTGACACCGCACCGTATCATTGCATTCCGTTTCCGATTCTCGATTTATAGGCCGCAACCCCATTTTGCATTTTGATACCGGAGAGCTCTTCGGTATAAAAATAGTAGCGGTGCTGCGGTAGCCGAGTATCGCTGTATCGTAACATTACGTATTCAATAAAATACCAGAGGCTTTTGAAACATCATCATCAATAGAGCTATGATCGGGATATGACCGATGACATATGTGTCATACATGTCATACGTGTCATACATGTCATGTCATATCATATCATGTCATGTCATGTCATGTCATGTCATATGTTATAATGACATACAGTCGTCGAGTATTGTCAATACGGTCGACTATGGCATGTACAGTCATAATATCTATCATCCACTCACCATGAGTGACATTTGTCATCGAGAGGCCGAGTACGGCAGCTCGATGATGAAGCAAGACAAGTTCTTGAAGAACAAACTGTTCTGAGAGGACGCGTCTTCGCTTCGACGAGCATGAATTGAACAACATGCGGGTATCAACAGGCTAATTCGACCAACCGATATTGTTAGTTCACCCAATGCCCTCGGGTTCACAACCCGATGGTGGTAACGCTTATGAAGCGTGAGGGCATCGGGTATATGAGGAGCATTGCGCTCAAGCAGACTACTGGACACCAGAGACTGCACTCATTCCCCACCAAATATTGATGCGCGTTGCTACAGTTCAATAGCAGCCGCATAGTCTGAAAGGTTGGATATCAACCTTGACAGTGGTTATTCTCCGTCCACGCGACGAACGAGGACATACAAGTGTGTGCAACAGTAGATATATTGTATATAGATTGTCGTACTGTGTGTGTGACAGGTTCGCGCATACATACCGGCGACAGCGCTCGCACATATACGATCATCTACAAGCGAATAATAGCATTCGTTGCAATATCGTCAGCAAACGGAGTGCGCGAGGAATCATCATCGCGAACGCATTCGCAACTGATAGCATTCGTCGCACTAACATCGTCAGCAAATAATCAGCGACAAGGTGTGCGCACTGCGTACGGATCGCACATACATGTTGTCACCATTTCGCAGGGTTGGTACGATATGCGACATACGGACGCGCGACGAAAAATCATCATCAATATGTGTGATTCGCATCAGCTTCGGCAGGACGCACGGAGTTTTGTTATACGCGCGATGGCATTCATATACAGTAATACCTCACCTTTAAGAGAATCGACGATAAGAGACCAGCCAGCGGTTTTTTTCTTTTTTTTTGGGGGGGGTCGCGTTTTTTACGATGACCCTGAGCCTTTTCAAATCGTTAAGAGAATGGGTCCAAATAAGAGAACGGGAGCTGGCTAGATGAGGAAATATGGTTGGGAAACCATGTTAAACCATGTATTAAATATGGTATGGTCGCAAATAAGGAACAAACCTGGCTATCGCTGACCTTATTGGATCGCGCTTCGTTAAGCGCCGCTGGCGTGTTGGGGGGGGGAGGGGTTCACTTTTTTTCCGATGAGGCTGGCTGACCGCATATCCCTGTT